>JBBPPG010000430.1:0-24606 GCA_038091855.1 Leccinellum luteum | reverse complement strand
AAAGGTGTTGCTTACTATGGTAGTCCTTGTCGGGACGGTCCGTGGCGGGGAATAAAATATTTATTCGGAGCCCCATATAAATATTCCGAGACGTTCGTATGTCAATATTCAATATTCAATACCCACCTCGTTCAAGTTATCGTGAGCTCTGTTACATTTACCGTCGTTAGTACATACTGTGAACGCGAGGACGCGTGTTCGAACCCCACTCGCCTTTGCCTAGGGACACAGCCCACAATGCTTTCGTTTCTTACTGGCGAAGTGGCAGATGAAAATTTGCATGGTCCACGCTTGAATGTCTATCTGTCTAGTTGAACAGTATTGCACATGGACATTCGAGTACTAAATCAAGCAGATAGTGTTATACCAGTATGTACTACGAATTCAATCCGTTCTCTGTTGTCAGTGGTCACTCTGAGTACTAGTACTGGCGAGACATAGTTTGCATGAGCTAAATGTGCTCCAAATATGATCGGTGTGATCATAAAAAGAGCAAATGGAGTTTCGAACAACCTGTTTACTAATAAGTATACCGCCCGTAAGTCAGAATGGCTCAAGTAAACCACTGCTTTCCGAAGGCGAAGCATCAAGCAACCTAGTGGCGCAGGTTGCACTGTGCTCACGCCAAGGTCCTTGGTCCTCGAACATATACCTGTCACATGATGTCACAAGAAATAACGGCGAGCCGAACAAATAAGTAACTTAGCGTAGATTGATGCCATTCAACATCATGATATACCCTTAGAGTGTCTTAGATGAGGCGTGATTGAAGGGAAAAGTAGTGGTCGTTTTCATATCACTCAGTGAGGAGGCTCTCAGAGATTCTGAGAATGGCAATCTGACAGCCATGAAATTTCAATGATTTCCAATATTTTGCCTTCAAAGGTTGACTCGTTCAAATTCGTATTACCACAGAAGATACCACTGGTTTATACTGTAATACTAGTACATACTGGCGTGTTACCGAGACTCTAGAATCCTGGAGCTTAACAAAAAAGATTTAACGTGACTAACAAATCCTATTACGTAACGTTATCAAGGTAATTCGGCGGCAGCTGCGTTTTAGCTAACTTCGAATTCGCTCGTGTAGTAGCAGCCGAGCAGCATTCAAGTTGGTACGTATGTAACTTGTTTCAATACAGTATGCCTCAAATGTGTGAGCTATGTCGTAGTTTCTGATTGGCTCGGTCAGTGCGTGGCGTTACTTGATTCAGCCTGAGTCGGCAAGCAATGCATCTCCGATCGAAATTCTTCCAAATCTTACAGATAGCTATGTCCCATGCAGTGATTCAATGCACTACAGTTGCACGTCGAAAAGATCATGGCAGTGAAGGTAGCATGCAACCATCAGCGCCAGTTAAATCAGTAGCTCGGAACCATGGGACAACAAAACCGGATGTATCTCATCAGATTCAAAGTCCGGATACAAAGGCTCATCTGTAATTAGCTGCATTCTGATTCGTGTGGGAACTTGCTAACCCTGTACGGCTTTTATATCACCACCGAAGCGTTTTTTACATTCCCATCCTATCCTTCTCCGCTGCTTCTTCATTTGCCTCCCACCTACGTCGCTACAGACATGTCCATGGTCGTCTCATACACTCAGCTCGAGGCACACAGTTCTAAAGAAAATCTCTGGATAGCCATCCATGGAAAAGGTGTGTCACAAACGTGCTCACTCGTGCAGAAAACATTTTTTTAATTCAGTTTGACCAAAAATAGTGTATGATGTGACGAAGTTCGTTGACGAGGTATTACTCTTTTGCATACTCGACCTATAGCTGTGTTCCTAAATGTTGATGTGAAAATAGCACCCAGGTGGTGACGAAGTAATCATCAGCGAGGGAGGTGTGTTACACTTGCTACTTACATATATAAATGACGAGACACCTCAACACATCTACTGCAGGCAAAAACGCGACGGAAGCTTTCGAGGATGTTGGACACTCTGACGAAGCTCGCGCCCTCTTGCCTGACCTCTTGGTTGGTGAGCTGGAGCAAGGAAGTGTAAGTACCTACCCAACAATAAGAAAGAGCTCTGAGCTAACCTTGAGATATCTCTAGGCCCCCGCCAAGCCTGCAAAAGCTTCATCACACCCAGCTGTACAGAACGCTGTTGAGAAGGGTTCAAAGTGAGTATTTACCTTGTCCCCAATTTCATGTTTGTTTGAACCACGAATTCCTAGCTTGATGTATTTCATTCCTCTCACTTTATTGGGCGCTTACTTTGCATGGCGTTTCTATGCATGAGGTAGACATTATGATCCTGGAACACATGACCTGGTACCACCTAATAGTGTCATATTTAGCTACCAGTGCCAGTGTTGGTTACTATGCTGGATATGAAGTTTTTTAGATACAGAGTATGATACCCGGTCTTATTGTATCGGTCGGGACCGGGGAGAGTGAAACAAACGAGAGACAACGTCCAACTTGTATCTGAAACACCGGTAACCTAATTGGCTCCTTGACATGACTCACTCACATGAGTGCATGAGGTGCCACAAACAGATTGTAGGATTTCCTGGATTATAGATACTTGGTCTGATCTTTTTCGAGTCGCTCGTCCTCAAGCTGGAAATGTTCGTTTCAGACATTGACATGACTATTAGGTGACCGACAAACCGCGTGCTCCCAAGAATGATCTCCATGCTACACGGGATGATAAGTGATGATCCTGAAACCAGCACTGAGCGGCGGGTCTCACCTTTCTCATCTCCCTTGCTTGGGCGCGTTGAGCATGAGTAAGTGCGGCTGCGGCGATTACCACCCCGATAGTGAGTCCTTGCGCCCACAGGCGCACCTGTACGACCTATCACTTCTGTCAATGACATGTTTTATCACACGCTTACGGCGGTTGTCCGCAGTGCATTACCTTCTGCGGCATCGTTAATAAACTTCACCAGATCCCCACGTCAATCCATCAAACGCCCTGGTAGTTTGAAGACATGAAAGGACGTACGGGTCACGCATAATAACGCTTCCGGCGACTGACATCGCCGTCGCCCAGCTCCCTGTGACAACACTCAACTGGTGTTTCGCTGCCCATTCCGCCACTTTGTCCTTTCGGCTTAAAGCATCCCATCGCTCGCGTTCCTCGTGTTGACGTTGTTCGAATCGACTTTTCCCGACCTCGGTCCTGTGGTTTCAAAGGAACGTCGAGTCCGTAATTACTGGAGGTGACCATTCCAACGCACCAATGCAGACGGTCAAATTCCAAACCTTTTCTTTCAGCCTGGATGGCGACAAGGGGTGCAACGACGATGGCACCACCAAGCAGCTTGATCGGGAATGGGATAGAGCGATAGTAGCTCGAATGACCGTTTAGGAGGTAGAAGGTAGGCAGAGTGATCCCGGTCCCTATGAGGCCTCCTTCAAGGGCTCCATGAATAGTGGCTGCATGGCGTTGCCTGTCCTGAGAAAGGGTAGCCTGCGATGCGTTCTGCGGAAAGGGTCGCGAGCGATAACCGTTCATGGCTAGTCGAAAGGCGAGTGCATGGAGGCGTGGATATTTCAAAAGTTGCGACTTTCAATGACGCAATGTCCCCCGGAGGCTCTGCCGACGTCCGAACTTGACCGAGGCAGGAACAATATATTAACTTGATATTGACTATCTAAAAAATGGCCAATGGCGACCCGCTTACATGTTGCCCGTACGCTACAGTACATACCAAGTCGTCAGAATCTGATACTGATGATGTAGCACTCCACGACAGACATTCTGAGAATAACCAATGAAGTATGTACAACTACACGCAACGCGACGCTCTCAGAAGTGATCTACTGTGAACGTCCATTTCCCTTCCTTCATATCAAAACTCTCGAAGTGGGTGTCCTTCATCGACTTCAACCGCTTTAGATGTTTGACCGCTGCAGGCACCTGCTCATCCTTGATGGGTTCTCTCGTCGCCTTATCCGTGGTCCAGCATTGCAACAAAATGATCTTGGCCTTGACATTCAAGCCTGATCCGGGTGCTGGTTTGTCTGCATCGTCGCAGTCAGGATATACACTGCACTCCTTGTTGTCGAACCGCACGAGTTCCCCTAATAGTGCGCCAAGCTTGGGAAGGCCAGTAAGGTCGACGGGCTCCAGGAAGTGAATCTCTCCATATCCAACACGGCCTACAACCAGGTCCTTGAAGGACGACAGCTCATCATAGCCATACGTCTTTAACTTTGAAAGATCTGGTTTCACCCAGTAGTCGCCATGTTGGGGGGGTAGAGAAGAAGACGTAGCTGCGGTACCATTTACAGCCTTGCTCGGCGACGACGGTTGCCCGAGAGTAAGAGAACTTTGTGCTGTAAATCGACCTGGTACACTTCGAGGTGTCGGCTGAGCAGGTTCTGTCGGTTTCTGGAGAGGTTGCGTAGTAGCCTCTTTCTCTCTTGCTATGTCTTTCTCTCTTGCGGCTTGGCTAAGTGCCGGGCTAAAGGTTACCTTTGCTGGGCTGCCACGCAGTCCTGGTGACCCAGCTCGGCTGAACAAGTCCGCGGCTTCGACCTTCTTATCCAAAACCAACTTCTTCACGCTTTGCCTTCCTCCACTACCCAATGCTGGACTCGCACTGCGTCCCAAGATATTCTCCGGAGTTTCTGTGCGGCTCGAGTAAAGAGCGTTCGTTTTTCCGTTACCGAGGGACAGATTCTGTCCAGAAACACCAAGCACAGAAGATGATGCAGTCGCTCCAAACCCTCGAAGTTTCGAACTAGCAGGGGTATAGTTGATTGGGAGACGCGACACAGGTGAGCGTGCAGGGGCATCTACGAAGAATCCTGGTTTCTTCTTTTGTTGTTGGTCGATGGAAACAGCACGAGGACCAGGTGGAAGCATAGAGAAGATCGGCAAGTTATTAGATATAGGTTCCGTTATGGAGGCTGTCAGTGTGCCTGGTCCACCTGGAGCGACGGTTGACGAGCCAAGACTACTAGCACCGAATAATGAGGTGCCCAGCCCGCCAGTGGAAGGCGTGGTATTGATCGCCGGTGCAAGAGATCTTTGTTGGCTAAATAGCGGGCCACCAAAGGCGCCGGTACCGGTACCCGGCTGCGCCATCGCTTGTTGCCCCGCGGCTTGCCCGAACAATGTAGGTTGAGTGCCAGTTCCAGTGGTTGTGCCTGACTGTCCGAAGGTACCACCGCCGAAGAGACCCGTCCCAGTTGTTGGAGGCTTTGGCGCACCAAAAAGACTCTGTCCGGGCTGCTGCGTTTGGTTCGCCTGCGTAGCGCCAAACAGACCACCACCCGTCGTACCACCAAACAATCCGCCAGATGGTTGAGTAGCAGTATTACCGAACACTATCAAGGCTCAGTTAACTGAAAACGCGAGTAAAACCGTGAAACACTCACAATTACCTGGTTGTTGAGCAGGTTGTTGCTGCTGAGGTTGCTGAGATTGTCCAAAAAGATTGGTACCCGCATTCGGGGTTGTTCCAAAAAGACCGGTTGTAGGTTGCGTTGACTGAGCCTGCTGCTGAGCACCAAAAAGGCCGGTGCCAAAACCAGTGGTGGTGCCAGCTGGCTGGTTTGTCTGACCAAAAATCGAAGGCTTTGCAGTAGTAGTTGTACCTATAAACTAATGTCAACGACCAGTCGTTTAATTCAAACAAATCGACTATACCGAAGGCGGTCGAAGTCTGTTGTGGTGGTGGTGGCTGGCCAAAGATACTCGTACCAGTGGTAGACTGAGTTGCAGGTTGGCCAAAGGCAGTCGTAGTGCCCGTATTGCCGAAGGCATTTGTGCCTGATAAGGAGGAAGTTAGATGGAAAGCAGGGTGATCAAGTACAGATACCTACTCTGTTGACCAAAGGTGCCCCCGAATCCTGTAGTAGGCTTTGGCCCGAATGCACCTGTGCCACCGAATATGCTAGTGCCGGTACCTGTAGCCGGTTGTTGCTGTTGCTGTTGTTGCTGCTGCTGCTGAGGTTGAGCAAAGGCACCAAACGCAGAGGGCTGTTGTTGCTGTTGCTGCCCGAAAGTAGGACCTCCACCAAAGACACCCGTGCCAGTACCAGTATTAGTGCCCGTCGCAGACTGTTGTTGCCCAAATGTTCCAAACGCGCCGGTAGCAGGTTGGGTTGTTGTGGTCCCAAATGCGTTAGTAGTATTGCTTCCGAATATTGAACCAGTCGTAGGCTGTTGCGTCGTGCTCGGAGCCCCGAAAAGACTGGTTGTTTGGGTGGCAGGAGCTGCAAATGATGTTTGGCCAAACGCGCCAGCTGTCTTGCGATTTTGTTGATAGTCTTGGAGGCGTAGTTCCTGATTTACCAAACTCAACAATTGCAGGTCAAGTGGAAATAAAAATGGACCCACCTCTAAGGATGTACCCCTATAGGCTGGTATAGCCGTGATCGTTTGGTATTGGAGAATGGTACTTGGGTTTGAGGGATCTTTGTCGGCGAAAACGGAATAGGTTGGTGTAGATGTACCCGTTGTCACGGGCGGTGGATTTGCATCTGTACCTGCTAGTTGATGATAGGCGTGAGCCGTGGTGAAGTCTGAGCTACGATACGGCGTACTTGCAGGAGTGGCACCAAAGGTCGTTGCAGGTTTTGGTTGCCCGAAAAGTGTAGTGCCTCCAAAGGCGCTTCCCGTACTCGGAGTGGTGGATCCAAAAACATTGGTTCCAGATGTCCCCGCAGCAGGAGTTCCACCAAATGCAGTCCCGCCCCCACCAAACGCAGAACTACCTCCTCCAAACGTGCCAAATCCTGTGGTTGGTTTAGGAGCGCCAAAAGCAGAAGTGCCAGAGGAGGACGCGGTATTTTGACCAAATGCGCCTAGAAGTCGTTAGCATCCGTGTCAGACAAAGTTCATAGCAAAACGAACGAACCAAAGGCAGAAGTTCCGGTGTTATTCGTTCCAGGGTTTCCAAACATTGGATTCGCTGCTGGCTGCTGTTGCTGGCCAAATGCGTTGGTCGAACCAAAAGCTGGAGAAGCTGTAGTTGGTGGTTTAGAGGTGTGAAAGGAACAAGGTTGCAAATGACTTGTCTGACCTCCGCTTCCGAAAGCGTTTGGTTGACCAAAACCGGAACCTTGGTTCTGCTGTTGTTGGTTCTGCTGAGGATTAGACCAGGAAGACTGCACTGTACTCGACCCGAACATTGCAGCGGAACAAAATACAATGGGCTCGTCGTCGTCGTTGGCGTACTCGATGATTGACCTGGACGCGGAGTTTACATTATTTGGATTCCGATACTACGCGTATTTGGTATATAATTCTCACGACCATGTTACATTAGAAAAATCGAAAGTTCGCGTTCAGGGAGGGGAGCAAGAGAGGAATGCCTGGCAAAGCGGACAGTCAGAAGCGAAACCCGACGTTTAACACGATAAAACGCGAAGAATCCTTTAAAAAGCCTCCAAAGAACGCATCTACCTACCCAATTCTCAATGAGTTCGTCACACCCCATATCGAGTCTTTCAATGCTCTCTTCGACGACTCAGGGCTACCCAAGGGTGACGGTGATGGAAAAGGTTTACTGTCCATCGGCCTCAAGGACATTGGAGAACGTGTCGTATTTGATGGGACAGGGCAAATTGGCACGGAAAGTGGTCAGGTCGGGTGGGGTAATCGTCTGAGTAGTAAGTTACTCCGTCTGTGCAGCAATCCCCTTCATGATTGGCGTTAGTCTGGATCGAGGAGGTTTCGATTGCGCCTCCCAGGGTCCCAGATCGCGATACCTGGAGTGCAGAGCGGAGAGTCTACCCTTCAGAGGTACGCTATCAATCCTTTCTCGCCCCGTTATTTTCTCTTATCACATTGCCACACCAGGCCCGCGAAAGGCTTACATCCTATAGGGGTCGCATGCAGACCAAGGTTTGCTGGACAATAAACGGAGATCTACATCCTGATCAATGTGTTATGCGAGACTGTGGCCTAGTCCCAATCATGGTGCGAGTAAGTAACAAGTTCGTGTTCCTCATACCCGCGCATCTGATTTCCTTAGTCTATTCGATGCAACTTGCGTGGTCTGTCATCTTCAGAACTTGTTCGACGACACGAAGAGCCAGAGGAATTTGGTGGCTACTTCATTATCAATGGGAACGAGAGGCTCATCCGATATCTTATTCTTCCTCGTCGCAACCACGTCATATCACTCCTCCGACCATCTTTTTCTAATCGTGGCCCATCCTATACCCAGTACGCTGTCCAAATTCGTTGCGCTAGGCCCGACCAGTCTAGTGTCACCAATACACTTCACTACCTCTCCAACGGGAGTGCTATGCTTCGGTTTAGCTGGCGAAAACAGGAATACGTTATCCCCATCATGTTGATTCTCAAGGCACTCATCGGTGCTTCCGACCGAGAGATATTCGAACACGTGATGATGCAAGATTATGAAAACACCTTCTTGACTGATCGCGTGGAGCTACTTCTGCGTAGTTTCAAGATGTACAGCCTCTATACGGGAGATCAGTGTCTCGAATATTTAGGCGACAAATTCCGTGTTGTGTTGGGCATGCCGGAAGACTGGAATAACCGAATACTTGGTGCGTGGTTAATCCAGAAGATGGTTTTGGTACATCTTGAAGAGCCTCGTGATAAATTCCGTATGCTGGTGTACGTCTCCTCATATCGGTACTGATGATCACTGACCTTGAGCTTAGCTACATGCTGCGCAAGTTGTATGCATTGGTGTCTGGATCATGCTCTGCGGAAAACCCAGATTCACCACAGCATCAAGAAGCCCTCCTCCCAGGGTACTTATATGGGATGATCATAAAAGAACGCCTCGAGGAGGCTCTCAACCAAGTTCGCAATCAAATAGCCACAGATGTTCGAAGAGCTGAGCATCCGCCGGACTTCCTGGACAGTGAGTTGCTATTTTACACTTCGACGTCCCAAGCTCATGCCCGGTACAGAGCGGTACATCACGAAAGTTATTCAAAAGGTCAATTGGGACATTGGCTCAAAGATGTCCAATTTCCTTGCGACCGGAAACTTGATTTCTCCTTCGGGTCTCGACCTACAACAAGCTTCAGGTTTCACCATTGTTGCTGAAAAACTCAATTGGTCACGATATATCAGCCACTTTAGGTGCATACACCGCGGCGCATTCTTCGCAGAACTGAAAACTACCACTGTGCGAAAACTCCTACCGGAAGCATGGGGTGAGTACATCCATCTGGACACATCCGAGCGCTGCTACAGGATTATGTTGTCTAGGCTTTCTTTGCCCCGTTCACACGCCTGATGGTTCTCCATGTGGTCTCTTAAACCATCTCTCCCGAACCTGCCGGATCATTACTACCCCTCTCGCTGTCGCTCACATTCCTGGACTCCTTACCGCTCATGGTATGACCCAGGCTTTCTCATCCTCTGTGGATGGCCGCAAAAATCTCTGCGTTCAGCTTGATGGACGAGTTATCGGCTGGACGCGGCCGGGTATTGCTAAGCAACTTGCAGAAAACCTGAGGATATGGAAGACAGAGAGAACTCATATGATCCCCCTCGATCTTGAAATTGGGTTCGTTCCAGAGTCGAAAGGTGGACAGTATCCTGGTTTGTTCTTGTTTTCCTCCAGGGCGCGGATGATGCGCCCCGTCAAATTTTTGGCGAATGGCAAAGACGATCAAGTTGGATCATTCGAGCAAGTGTACATGAATATTGCGGTGAAACCAGGTGAAATTGAGCCTGGAATCACGACGCACGTGGAACATGCACCGACAAACTTCCTCTCTATCCTTGCTAACTTGACGCCGTTTTCCGATTTCAACCAGGTAAGCCAAATGCTTATAATCAACTCATAGATTTACCAACGGGTATGATAGAGTCCTCGTAACATCTACCAGTGTCAGGTACGTTTTACTGGCGGATGTTGTTTGCTGAATCTGATCGTTGGTGTTTAGATGGCGAAACAGACCATGGGAACCCCGTCCACCGCTCTCCAACACCGAACAGATAACAAACTTTACCGACTTCAAACTGGACAGACTCCCATCGTGCGTCCTCGCCTACACGATAGCTACGCCATGGATGCCTTCCCCAATGGTACCAATGCTGTCGTTGCCGTGATTTCGTACACAGGATACGATATGGAAGACGCCATGATCCTTAACAAGTCCGCACACGAACGTGGCTTCGGTTACGGAACCGTCTACAAGTCACAGATCATCGATCTGAAGGATGTGCGTGGCGCTTCCAAGTCGAACTCCGCCGTCACCCTTCATTTTGGTCTCGGTTATGATATCATAACTGAAGGCGATCGGCAAAATACATGTATGCAATTTTTAGGCCGGGATGGGTTGCCGTACGTCGGTACCAAGTTAGATGCGGGAGATCCCGTCGCGGCGTACGTGGATGACACGACTGGGCGTACTAGATTCGTGAAGTACAAGGGCGATGAGCAAGGCATCGTGGACCAGGTCCGATTACTAGGTAATGCGAAACACTCTCCCTCTTTACAATGCTGACGTGTACCCAAGGCTCTGATACAGGTGATACTGAACTACAAAAGGTCCATATCACTCTTCGCATCACGCGCTCACCCGTGATTGGAGACAAGTTCTCCTCCCGCCATGGTCAAAAAGGTGTCTGTTCACAAAAATGGCCAGCGATTGACATGCCCTTCACGGAAAGCGGGTTGCAACCAGATGTCATCATCAACCCACACGCTTTCCCGAGTCGAATGACAATCGGAATGTTGGTGGAGAGCTTGGCTGGGAAAGCTGGTGCCATGCATGGCCTAGCTCAGGACGCAGCCCCATTCGAGTTTGTGCACATTTCATAACCTGTCTAATCACCCATTGATTTGACTCGGTCCAGGTTCTCGGAAGAAGACAGGGCGATCGATTACTTTGGCGAGCAGCTCCTAGCAGCAGGGTACAATTACTATGGAAACGAACCAATGTATTCTGGGATAACTGGCGAGGAGTTCGCGGCGGACATCTACATTGGCGTAGTGTATTACCAGCGTCTCCGCCACATGGTCCTCGACAAATTTCAAGTGCGAACCACGGGACCGGTCGATCCCCTCACCCGTCAGCCTGTCAAGGTGAGAGTTGACATTTACTCCAGCTCCTGTCCGTCCACGGATCTTCGCATGAACTGACAACGGACGTCGTGCTCAATAGGGTCGCAAACGCGCAGGTGGTATCCGTTTCGGTGAGATGGAACGCGATGCGCTGATCGCACACGGCGCCTCATTCCTCCTACAAGACCGTCTCATGAACTGTTCCGACTACTCTACTGCATGGGTGTGTCGGACGTGTGGTAGTATCATCTCGCTGGGCTATGACGATACCAGTCTGGGAGAGATATCAACGACCGGCGAAATGAAAGCAGCGGGTCCCGGTGGCGAATACTGCAGGGTGTGCCGTGCTAATGCCGAGGTAGAGGACGAACGGGCGCGAAGAGCATTGGCTACCGGTCAGAGCTCAGATAGAGGTCCTTCCCCCGAGGTCGCGGTGGCCATACCTAGGGCACATGTGCTCGGTTCGTTGGGAAAGGGGGGCGACATGGATGTGGTGGCCGTCCCATACGTATTTCGCTACCTCTGTGCCGAGTTGGCAGCCATGGGCATTGCGGTCGCGTTGGAGGTTCGATAGCCGACAATGCCATCCAATGGCTCGTCATGTCTAACTCGCTTACTTGCTGCTGCTTGATCAGCTTGAATGTAAAAGACTATCAGTGATGTGACAGTCTAAATGTATACGTTTAAATTAAAACCGACGCGCAGCGGCAAAGAAATAATATGAATGTGACAACAAGGTCGATAGAATAAAGGACAGGACGAAATGGTAGGTGTGGCATGGAGATAAAATCACCGAGAGAAATCCAGAGTCCAGAGACGAATGAATATTAGTTAGATCTAGGTATCTCAGCGGGAGTCCACTGAGCTGCTAGTTAACGACATGGAGCGAGGTGCATCCGTAGCGTCGAGCGAGATTTCACCCGGTTTTTCCCTGTGGAAATCAAGTGATAATTTGTGCTGAACGTCAAGTCCGTCGTCTCCAAGGAATAGTTCGACAACTGCTTTCTCCAACCCGCTGACACCCGAGTCTCGAGGTGGTGGTGGGACAGTAGGGGCTCGCGAACTCGTCACGTCCAAGGTGAGCTTGCTACGGGCCAAAAACATGTCTACAAGTACCCGGCATTCGGCGGCACTCGTGGCATTTTCGAGCATGGTCCGCATCTCGAGAGCATGTTCAAGGACAGATGGCGCGGATGCATGGGTCTCCGAAGGGAGTGGTGCAGCTTCCTGGGGTAGAGAAGAGGGTACCTTAGAAGATACGCGCCGTGGCAGTGTTGGAGTCGACGAGGAACAGGGGGAAGACGGAGATTGCATCGCGGGGATTTGAGTTGCGTCGCCACGCGTCGGTATGGTTATGGAGGTAGCTGGAGGAGATAGCAACGCTGCCGAAGACGGGAGTTTGGCAGGTTGCGAGATATCATTCTCCTTAGCACTCTGAGAAATTACTAGAACACGATGGGCGGTCTTCACGGCAGTTTCTTCAGATCCAGTGGAAAGAGGTAGAACGGAGGAAACTGTTGCACTTCCTCCCGCAGACCTGCCATTCCAAGCAGGAATTGGGTTTTGAACAGAAGATTGTGCTCGCTGACGGGGGTGGGATGCCCCCTGAAATGCGGAACCGCGCTCTGAAGAAGCTTTGGTGGATGGAGCGGAGGAGGGATAACGGGGGGGAACAGGGCGATTGGCAAGGGGGGAAAGGTTCGTCATGGACTTGCTTGAACTATCCACAGATCCTACAGTCATTTTGCGAGGGGACTTGACAGTATCACTCGCCAAGGTGATTCTGGACATCATTTTTTGTAGCCGACCTGACTTCTTAGGCGTCGGGGAGAGCGGAGAAAGCAAATTCTCGCTTGAAGTCAACTCGGGAGGACCCTCGGCGAGGAAAGCAATCAGCTCCTTGGTATTCTTTGAAAACCCTCGTTCCTTGGGGGATACCAACTCTCCCATACCATCGTCATCCGAGCCAGCCATGATGTCTTCCAGTTCGAGCGACTCTCGACTGTACGGAATAGTCCGCCCACGCGGTGGCCGAGAAGAAGTGTTAAGGTCCAGTTCCTGTGGAGGTACCCTTCTCCTCGATATAGAACCGGTGGACGAGCGCAGATCAGAAAGGATGGAATTTGATTCCGAGGGTGTATACCTGTTCAAGGTCATGCCTGACGGTGCCGAGGATGGATCTGTCGTTATGGAGGTTGCTCGGACACGAGGGAGGGAGGGGACCGAGTAACTAGAGGCGGTCGCTGCGCTCAGCTGTCGAGGCCGTGAGGTTGGAGGTGGTTTTTGGGTCAAACGTTCGTCTTCGTTGCCAATGACAGAGCCTACACGACGGACAATCTGAGTGGACCCGTTCGCACGCTTGGCTTGCTCTGGGAATGAATGGGAAGAGGACGTGTCGATACCATTAGAGTTTTCCGTCTTTAGAGGCGTCTTTTGCCGGCCGTTTGCGCGGGCCTTTTCCTTATTTAACATCTGATGGGCCGACGGAGTCAACAAGAGATGACAATCGCGATATGGATAGGCTGTACGTACCTCCATCGTCCGCAATCTGTCTGGGGTTAATGAAACTTTCATGGTCGACCCTGACCTCATCATGTCGTCAAACTCTTGGGAACGAGTGTCCTCCTTGGGAGCGAGAATGAGAGAAGATAAAGGGGAAGAAGACAGAACAATAACATACGCTGAACGTAGGCGATATAGGAGACCTGTCACTCCTGCTAGCGAGGGACTGTTTTGTATTTGCACTCGCAAAAGAATCCATTTTTCGATGTCCAGGATCGCTTCCATTGGTGACGAAATCCTGGGAAAGTTTGTTATATAACATTTTGACAGCTCGCGGCCTGTCCTTGTCGAGCGAGGGTCTAGACGAATTTGTAGCTGAAATGGGCGCATTGTTGACGGACTCGGATGACAGGCGAGTACGGGATTGACGAATGGATCCATTGCGGCGGAACATGCCCGAAGCAGCCAAGGAAATGCCATCGATATTCTCGCGTGCAATCGAAACACTTCGCCTGGATCTCGGCATCTTCGAAAGGGCTTCTATTTGGCCATAAACTAGAAAATAAAATAAGAACATCAATTCGGGTCTCAAGGAATGACGAATGAGGCTAGACGAACCAGCCATATTTTTAAACAGTCCATAGATAGAGCTATCCTCGCACAGCGCAACGAACAGATCTTGCCCGTTAGCGACGGTTCGACTGCTGTCCCGGGCGACGACGCGACCGACATTCGAAATTATATGCCTGTCAGAAGCAGTCAGCACGGCATGGCAGAACGAGTGGGGCACCGCTCACTCGCAGATAGACCTGGTGACGATTGACAGCAGCTGGTCAGCAAAGAGTCGCGTCCGTAATTGGCTATGCTTACTCTATGATAGCAGTCAAATACAAAGAGGCCGGGGCGAGAAGTGTCTGCTTCGGGGGGGAGATGCCCTCTGCGCTCATGAGCTGAAACAAGCGAGTTTCAGCATCCGAATTCTCATCAGTGTCGCTTAGGGTTGAGTAGGCTTCGCATTTGAGGCGTAGGAGCTGTAACGAGAGGGCGTTCTATGAGGTGGGAACGCGAGTGGAAGGAAGGCGCACCTCAAATGCCCATCTGAGGTCGAACGCGCTGTCCTCGGCGGGTGGGTGAGCAGAGGAGCCTGATCCTGGTGCACTGCCTGTGCGCTCCCAGTATGCCCTGAGTTCGAGTTCAGCCTCTAGCACGGCTTCCTTGCCCAAGGTGGTGGGCAGCACCTTGTGGAGGCCGGCTCTGAGCTGTGTTGTGGTGAGGGCGCGGGCGGCGCTGAGGACTGTGTGAAGGAGCTCGTCGAGAAAGGCGTTGATGGAGTTGAGAGCGTCGGGGGAGAGATTTGTTGGACGGACGTCGGAGAGGATAACGTCTGCTGAGCGGGACGAGATGTAGTACGGCGGTGATTCTAGTTCACCGTGGTCAAGAGACATATTGAGAGCAAAATTGCACAAGTCGCAGTCGCAGTCGCAGTTCGCGGTCGCGGTCAGAAAAGCCCTTGGAGACCCTTCAAAGTCGGTCGAAATAGACGCCGAAGCTGAGTCGTTATCAATTCAGTTCCTAGCTAAGCGGCCCACCTACACCCCGAAAATTGAAACAAACGTCCGATCATAGGATCAACATCCCTTCTACTACCTCTTCCTCACCCACGCCTGTCGGCTGCCTTTCCTGACCTATACTACTAGTATCATCTATCACCTTTTCCTCTCTCCCAAGGCTTGGAACTAGTACCGCGTCCACAGATGCCACGCTCGCGTGCTCTTCAATAGTGTTGCCAGATTTTACGGCACCTTCGCTTCCCCACAACGTCAGACCTCGCAAGGCGTCCGTCACCAGCTCAGAGTCAAGGTCGTCCAGTGGTGGATTCTCTGCAGGATACGACGAGAGCGCCATCAAAAAGTCGTAGTCGTCCCGCCGAGGGTCCGTGCTATCCGTGTCGTAGTTAATCGTCTGGCGTGTTAGACGTCCGCGCATCGGCGCATTCTGCTTTCTTGTCCCGAGATCAACTGGGCTCCAGATATTCCACAGAACCTGAATTCGCAACGTCGCGTGAGATCTTCAACGCCATGCTCCCAAAAGAGTGATGCCTACCCATGGCCCCACGATTGCGTGTCTGTCCGCGGTTATCCGGCACTTAAACACACGTCTCGGTATCACACGATGAGACGGAAGGTGGTGTGGTGGCGGGCCCAATCGAGCCGGAATAGCAGGAACGATTGGTTGGCACGTCGGTTTGTGTATCAACGGTTCCTTCTGCTCCGCCTTTTGGTGTTGGACCTCATGTTGCATCACTTGGACGGGCTTGTCAAACTGTTCATCACAACCTGGGAATGGCCGACGTCAACGGACTCCAAATCAGTGACCTGATAAGTCTTCACCTGCGAACGGACATGGCAGAGGTCTTATCGTGTGTCTTTCAAGGTGTACGTCACGTTCCCGTTCGTCACCAAATTGCCTTTGACACTTTACCCATTGGCATAGGAACACGCCCTTGAATACAGGGATATGAACCGAGTCTGAGTCATTCTCATACGTAAACAGTCTCGTACCTTCAACTCTTCCTCACGTGCGTGATTTTTTAGGTGGCTAAGCAGATGGGTCGCACAGTTTAAGATGGCACCACAATTCGACCACCGACACCGTCGCTCAAATAACCGTGACTTGGATTCTTCAATCAATAGTTGCTCAAATCGACTATATCGAACTGTAAATAAGATGAGCTAGGAATCAGCGGAAGCGAGGAACGCTTTCATACTCTCTTCATCGTCTCCGACGCCATCTAAATCTGAGTCTACACTCTCTCCACCTGCGAGCCCCTTGAGCTTCGCCTGTCTTACATAGGGTGGCGCCGGCGGAATGAGCACGTATGCTACTTTTCTTCGTTTGCTGACACGTGGTGGTGTTATTATTTCCACTTCATTTTCTACCTCGTCGACATCCATAGAGTGTCGCTTGAGGGATGTCCCGCTTTCGCCTGCGTCAACAATGATCTCAATGTCCGTTTCGGGTGGCTTGCCGTCTGCTGGTGAAACTGGCGGAGAAGGGAAGAAGAGTGGCAACTTGCCATCCGGCGGGTGCGCGCTTGCTTCACGTGGGGGCGGTTCGAAACTTGGTAATATCGGCTCCGCATTGGCTGGAAGAGGGTACAAAAGCTCTGGTTCTATATTCTCCTCAAGTTCGGCAACAAATGATAAAGGTGGACTGTGCATAGCCACATCCGGGTTGTGGTCGTCCGTCGCAGCGTCAATGGGTGATTCCTCCAATAAGAGACTTTCTAACGCAGGACTATGATTGGTGGTCTTGGTAACAATAGAAACTGGCTGTGATGATGTTGTTGCGCAAGCGATGGTTTTCGGGAAAGTGGGTTCCTGACTATTTTCGTCTACGGATTCGTCCGAATCATCCATTGTGAGGTCGATCATGATTGGTCCATCGATGACGACATCCTGTCCTTGTTCTTCCTTCAATTCACTTTGCGAGGCAGCACATTGTGGCTCGTTCGGCACGCCTGGTCTTGCCAAGGGTGTTGAGGTGGAGTTTGCATTAACAGAAGGGGATACCAGAGGATCTGCTGGTCGTTTTGGGGAAGCCGCGTGAGAGGGTGATTCTGGGACGGTGACTTCACATGGCAAGTCGCCCTCATGCTCGTCAGTTTGATCCGTTGGTTCACTTCCCCCTCCCTCATGAGGGTGAGGAACTATCTTCCCGAGAGAGCGCAAGATATCCCTCGCCAATGTCGCTTTATTTGCGTCTTTAGGCGTCCGCACATTAGCTCCTGCCTGCGACATATCCCGGTTAGGCGTCACAGGCATTGTCTGTGTCAGTGTGACATTCTCGGCGGGTCTTGTGGAAGTATTCGCTACTTGTGCAGACAACGCTAACCGGGTCGCTTGTGCTGCATAATATTGCAGTTGTGCAGCATATTGTGGAAAAGTTTGCCCTTCAGAAGCACTTGGTTTAGTCGGCTGCTCAGCCACAGGCGTCGCATGCACAAGGGAAATCACGGCCGGAGGTACATGTGTGCCAACCGCAGTCACATTTGGGGTAGGAATCGGCGGTCCCGGTTGCTGAAGTGCACTTGGCATCGGCGGGGCATCGGCGTTAGGTTCTGATTGGCGGGCGTGCGCCATGAGCGATTGCAATATATCGGGAGGGAGAGATTTAATGGCCCCCGCGATCCATTCTTCACTTATGCCAGCTGCTCTCGCTTGAATCCATACAGCTTTAAGATGTGAAAGGTCACGCTGTCGGTAGAATGTAAGAAAGCATTGAGTTCCAAAGAATGTACGAACCTGAGCCGCTGCCTGGAAAAGCTTAGTAAAGCGAAGTTGTGGCTCGCTTATCCGTATTTGTTCTTGCACGTTCGTAGGCTGAGGTGGAGATTTGTGTAAGATTCGAAGGAAAGGGAGTAGATCACGAACCTGCGAGAGTTGAGTAGGATGTGAGCGATCGGTTGATTGCGAAGGAGCGTGTAGATTCGCCTCGGCCAACTGGAGAGGTCGCTGAGATGAAGATTGGGCCTGAGATTGCTGGGTTCGCTGTTGGTGTGATGTTTGAGAGGGCTGAGGTTGCTGCAGCGCAGCTTGCGGTGGTTGTTGTTGCTGTTGGCGTAATGTCTGGGGGGGTGGGGAACGCTGTTGAGGTTGAGGTTGAGGCTGCGAGGGTTGCTGAGGAGGTTGTTGGTGTAATGTTTGAGGGAGCTGAGGACGCTGTCGGGGCTGAGGCTGCAGAGGTTGCTGCGTGGGTCGCTGAGGTGGTTTTTGGTGTATTTGAGAGGAATGAGGATGCTGTTGAGGCTGCTGTTGTTGAAATTGATGGGGTGGTTGGCGAAATTCAGTAGGCTGTGGGTGTGATTGGATAGGAAGGGGCTGGCCGGAGGGGGGCGTCGCTACTAAGGATACACCTTGATGTGGCATTTGGACCTGAGAGGTGGAAGCAAAGGACGGTAGGTTCTGTGATTGGTTATGGGTGGTAACCGGGGGTTGAGACACAATGGAGGATGCCGGAAAACCTGGTTGATGGAACGCTGGGTTGGAGGAGCCAGTGCTCGAGCTACCTTGAGCGGGTGCTGTTCTGGCCCACCCCGCTGATGAAACATAATATCCTGCAGCTTTGCAATAATTAGCAGCGAACTCCAAAACTCTTGTAGTATTCGGTGGACTCACGAAGCACGGGATTCATAGTCGACAAGACGATGGGTTGAGGTGGATAACTACTCCAGGACTGTGTGGGTTGTTGAACCTGCCTTGGCTGAAAGCCCGTTGAATATGCTGGAGCGCTGCCTATGACAGGCACATTTTGTGCAGTACGCCGACCCGTCTGTCCTGAGTCAACAGAGGGCCGGGAAAGTGGCGGTGCAGTGTACTGAAAGGGCTGGCGGACTGCATTGGATGGCATGGATGGCACGTAGTGGCGAAAGTTGTCGTGGTATTGTTGAGTTTGGCTCGGAACAGCCCATTGATGCTGGTTATATGGAATGATTTGAGGAGGGTAGGAATTAGTCGTGGGCGCAGGCGCAGAATACTGGAACGAGATGGAGCGATATGAATGGACGAAGAGCAAGGGAAACGTACAGAAAGAGAAGACCGTGATTCTGGCACTTCCTCTAAGGTCGCAGTTGTTGGCAATTCGACGTTGTCGGTTGGGACGTTGGAGGCGAACTGGACCAGTTCGGGACTGTGGGCATGGGAAGGGTTGTTCATGACTGACGTTACCCGTTGGCTTTTTAAACGCGCCAATTCCTCTCTGGTGTGCCACTGAATTGAGATCCATCGCACGCGAAGAGGGGGAAATGACTCACTCCGCATCGCGTCCATCCTTTGCACGTTGCTCGAGCTGGTCGACGAGAAACCTCTGGTGGGCAGCCTCGTTGTTCATCTCGACCTTCCTGACCATTTCTTTGACTTGCTGGATCTGCTGCAGGTTGGCTTGGTATGCCTCTCGGCTGATCATGTCCATAGGTTTAATCATCGACGCGATGGCCAACTGCTTCTTTGAATCGTTGTTAGAGGAAGAATCTCCATCGCCACTATCCATGACCGTCGTCGCTGGTAAATGTGCAATGCAATACAATACAAACCCCTGCTTATGAGTTATGTCACGCGTCTGTGTCACACTTTCCCACCGCCACCATGTCGTTGCTTCGCGTTGGTCATCCCGTCGCGTCGTCTCGTCGTCTGGTTCGTGCATTCTCGTCCCCCAGCGCTGTATCACCGTACCGCGTGTTTGATCGCACCGCAAAACAGACTCAGAAGGACCGCACAGCCATCAGAAACGGGAGAGAACGAAGTAGAGTTGTAGACTATGTCCGGAACGAAGTTGCAGACAGGATGATGGAACGCTTGCTGGTATCGTGTCCATATGGCTTGTGTGCAAAGAAACGGGTTAACCGTTACCCCGTCAACCAGGATATCAAGAGAAAGTTTGATACCGTCGTCGATCTCGGTGCTGGCGCTGGACATTTCTCCAAATTATTGGAGCCTGACAAAGCCCGCAAGGTTATAATGATGGATTCGAGCGGTTTGTGCCAAAAATGACATGTAGTCCGTGCCTGACCTTGTGTTGTCACAGAACAGATGCTTAACAGGGACCCAGACAGCGAGTTCGCAGGTACATCGTAGAGTCGCCATGTCTATACCCGCTAATTCGAAAGTCCAGTCCAGCTGGAGCGGGTGAAGGGAGACGAAGAAAATTTACTCGAGATACTACCGCGGAATTCCAGCGAAGCAATTGTCTCTTGTCTCAGTCTTCATTGGGTTAATGATCTACCAGGTGTGCCAGTAGACTTGTGCACCCAACGGTTTTCTCAAACTTTTTCTTTCCCGCTCTCGTGTCTAGGCGTCCTTGTTCAGATCAAAGAAGCTTTAAAGCCTGATGGCTTGTTTTTAGCTGCAATGTTTGGTGGCGACACACTCTTTGAACTAAGATCAGCCCTTCAACTTGCGGAAGTTGACCGCGAGGGAGGGATATCTCCGCACGTATCACCCATGACAGGTTCAAA
The DNA here is from genome assembly GCA_038091855.1 of Leccinellum luteum. Lineage (NCBI taxonomy): Eukaryota > Fungi > Basidiomycota > Agaricomycetes > Boletales > Boletaceae > Leccinellum > Leccinellum luteum. Next base: position 4,116 of record JBBPPG010000430.1, on the reverse strand, counting down.
AGCAGTTCTTCCCACCACTTTCAGTTATAACCTACCTACACAGATACCAAGGATATTTCAAACCTTCTCGGTCGTGCTGGATTTACATTGCTCACGATTGATACAGATGAAGTACGCGTTGGCTACCCTTCGCTGTGGGAGCTCATTGAAGATCTGAGAGATATGGGAGAGGGGAACACCGTCTTGGGAAGGTCTGTATTGAGTCTAGTTCTATTTTGTTGGCTTTTCACAAATCCGAGGATTATCAATCAGGCGGCATTTCATGCATCGAGATACCTTGGCCGCAGCTTCCGCTATTTATCGAGGTAATGTTGAATGGTCCCTTTGATTCTCGAATGCATATTGACTTATTCACCTGTAGAACTGCATGGCAACGAAGACGGATCGGTCCCGGCAACGTTTCAAGTGATATATATGGTATTTACTAATTCTGATGACCGATTTCCTTGCTCTTGACTTATTATTTCTTGCATCAAGATTGGGTGGAAACCTTCACCAACTCAACCTAAACCTCTCGAACGTGGCTCCGCACAGACTAGGCTCAAGGATGTTCTCTTCTGAGATCAGTGGTGCACGGACTCTTTGCTAACAACTTGAATTGAATATCACTTCCATAATATACAGTCATCGACCGTCACTTGAAACACCGAAATTGCAAACGGTGTAGGATTCTTAATTCTTTGTTTTTTTAGGATCGGCTTCGTAGATGTTACTATATTGTATATTTCTTCGCACTGAAGAAATTTGATAGTCAGTTTTTCACCCAAGAAATATGATCAGAACACGAGTAGCAACAACCCATGCTTGGAAAACCATCACCACCAGTGGCAGTCTGTTCTATCTTGCTCTGACTACATGTGATTGACAAAACATACTAGGAGTTTTGTATTTTAAATGTGTTTGTTTCAAGTAACAGTAGTGTTTCAAGTGACAGTCAATGACTGTACTTGTGTCGTGTGCGCTCGGTGTCTGATCTCACTCACCGGTACCCAGTCAGTGAGCATCGCAAAAAGAATTTGCGACTCTTCAGATCCCACGTAGTTTTATTTAGCTGAGATTGCAATGTTGCCAGTCTCATTGATTTTATCCATGGCTTTCAGGCTCTAAAATTACAATGTACATTAATGAAGCGGACAGCGATAACGCCAGAGGTGTCGTGGTAGGTAACGGTCGAGCAATTACGGCTCCATGTTGGCCATACCAACATCGAAGCACTCGGAAATCAGAATCAAAAAAATCCCTCGCCATTGTAGTGAATGATTTTGCCCGCACTCCCTGAAGAAAACCTTTTGGGGCGTTGGGCGTTGGGCACTAAGCGAGCACATGCTTCAAGAACTGCTTGAGGTCTTCGAGTGTTCGTTCGCATGCCTCGTGCCCAACTGATCTGTACGATCTGAAACTTAAACCTGCCGCACCCAGTTTGCCCTCATCTGGCGAGTAGCCGCTCGGGGGAACCAGCATTGGGAGTGTCAGATTCTCGAGAGCGGGTAGGCCCAGGTCATTTGTGAGCATCCTGCTCGTTCTCTGGCCTAAATTATAAGGCACGACGGTATCAGCAGTACCGTGACACATGAACACCGGTGTCGCGGTCAGGTGGGGGGAGACCATCTGAGAAAGCTTGTCAGTACTTGTCCGTGTGTGGAGGGGAGTGAAGACAACTTTTGGAAACGCATCCTGCAGTGGCATCCAGCCGCTAAGCACGGCCACCCCGCCGAGCTTCCAACCATATTTTCCTCCGAATAGTCCGTCCTCCCTTCGGGCTGTCAGTCCTGCCAAAAGCGACATAGACCCGCCTTGACTAAATCCACCGACAACGATACGTTCAGCTGGTATACCAGCATCGATCTCGTCCTGGATATACTTGTCGATAATGCGGGCAGACTCGAGCATTCCATCACGATCTTCACGCTTGTCCGCCAAGTCCCACGAAGGCAGATCGAACCAACCAGGCATCACAAAACCACGATTGGCACTGATGCTGCGGCTTGGAGCGTTGGGGAGCAACCATTTGATGTGAGGTAGCTCGTCTTTGATCATTTTTACGATCCCCAGCCAACCACTGCCGCTATCGCCAAGACCCTAATAGGCGAGAATGAACACGAGCAATGTTGAAGAGCGAGACGGGGAAGTGGATAAAAAAGACGGCATACATGCAAGAAGATGACGGTTGCAGTGTGCTTCGTGGACGGCTTGACGACCTCGAAGGGTCCCTTGAGAGAAGGAATGACTCTAGTTGCCATGACTAGCGACTTAGGGGAATACTTCGGACGAGCGAAATATACTGGGTTGTGGGTGGAATAGCGAGGGGGAAGCGAAGGGGAAGGAAGGCAGCAAGGAGGAGGCGACCCTTAGCAGAAATGGGTCTAGGAGATGCACCGTCCCGCCGACGGCTTTCACAAACTTCTCGGCCTAAACCGGACCGCCGGCTGTTCAAACTTGCCAAATCCCATGGACACACATCCACCAACCAATGCTGCTGCCAGTCAGCTAAATCAAGCACAGGAAGGGGAGTCATCAAACCACCAGGGCCTCTCCAAGAAGGCACAAAAGCGTGCCGCAAGGGCCGCGAGGCTTCGCGAACTTAAGCTTGAACGGCGCGCGCGGGAAAAGGAGGCGAAGAAGCAGAGACGCCGCGAGCGAACCCTGGCCATCACGAACGGTGAGCTAGAGGGAATCAGCTCTCGCAAAAGATGCAGAACTGCAGAACCCGAAATATTTAACGCGAGAGTCGTTGTCGATCTGGGTTTCGACGAGCTGATGTCAGACAAGGTGGGTGTTTCACTTTGCTCTTGTCTCATCCCCGAGGTGATTCGTTCGAGGATAGGAGATCAATTCTCTTACTTCTCAATTGGCCTATACCTACAGCGCTAACAGACATGCCGCGCACGCATTTTCGGCACTATTATTCACATCGCTTAATGGCAGAACCAAACAAAGATTGGATGCCATGAATGACGCCAGCTACAGGAGATGGTCACGGACAGAGTGGTGGGAGGAGGGCTATGACAACTTGTGGACAAAAACTGAACAACCCCCTCAATCATCCGCTGAAGAGATGAACACACAAGGCAGCACAGCACCCCCCGCTTTAGCCGATCGTAAGAATATCGTTTATCTAACCGCCGACTCATCAGAGGAGTTACTGGAGCTCAATGAAGAAGAAACCTATATCATCGGTGGGATATGTGATCACAACCGTTACAAGGCTAGTATGCGAGCAACTCGACGCGTATCCATTGCAATCTAAACGGAGGTTGCACAGAATCTATGCTTAAACAAGGCTATCGACTCACAGATTCGCCATGCCCGTCTCCCAATCGGCCGTTACATCTCACTTGCCACCCGCAAAGTACTTACCGTCAACCAGGTTTGTTTCCCGATTTACGGATGCCGGGGTCAGGTCGGATGAAATATCCGAACCTGAGCCTCGAATAAGGGTGTTATACAGCTCCCTTCCACGCTCTGGTGATCCTTCTGACTCCGCGCCTAATATTACCCTGTTCGTGTCAACAGGTCTTCGAAATCCTCTTGAAATGGGTTGAAACTCGCAACTGGGAGGAGTCATTCTGGGCTGTTATCCCAAAAAGGAAGTTTCAGGGTGGACTGCAGGGTGGAGGGGCGAAGGACGGGATGATGATGTCAGGGCAGGACTCTGATGAAGGACATGGAGGTGAAACTGATGACAAGGAAACGGTGCACGAAATAGAAGGTAGTGAGGTTTCAGGGGAAGAGGAGGGGAGATCATGAGAGGTTGATAGTAGATTGCCCGCCACTTGCAAAATAGCATAGACATCATGGAGTTCACGACAGGGAAAATCAATACGTGCCCCATGGCTGAGTTGGTTACAGCGTCCGACTGTTAAAAGACCATCGGAAGGTCGTGAGTTCGAGCCTCACTGGGGCAGCGTGTATTTTTTTTTCTTTTTCTGGTCCTAATTTCTTCTCACGTGGCTTGGCAACAAGCAGAATGAGGTTGCGCTAGTAGTAGTGGTAGTATAGAGACTAATGTACGGCGTCTCAATGCCGTTCCACAGGGTGGATAAGACAACACGAGGGTACAGATACACACACGAAGGTGTACATGAACGGGCCCGCTCCCACCCCATCTCTCCCAGA
>JBBPPG010000429.1:0-24626 GCA_038091855.1 Leccinellum luteum | reverse complement strand
GAGACTGGAGGAAAGGTGAAAAAGGAGTGGCGTGTGTAGGTACCGTGCGGTAAACCAAAAAAGGAAATGTAATGAATGTAGCGTATGTATCCTAATCGTATGTACTTGACGGGCTGCGCTCCGACATTCCACGCATTCGCAAAAGCCTGGACGGATGTGGACGGGAGAGGTGCGGGCGGATAGATGTGAGCGTGAGCGCCGGTGGACAAGTCCGAGTCATGATCTCGCTTTGCGTGAGGAACGCCCCCCCGTCCACCAGTGCGAACGCGGACTGAGCCCACTGGCACCTGGTCATGGCATCTGAACCAACGTGCTAGCAACATCCGACCTGGCAAGGACTGGATGCGGCTCTAATATCTTATGCTCAACGCCCGACGTGGACTGAGAATTCGCCCTTATCGACCAACCACCCTTTGACTCGTCTACCCTGCCTCCGTGTACCGAGGAGCTAAATTACGTTTACATCCTCAACCATATACATCCTCCGACCCACTGGCATCCTCGCCTTATATCGTCCGACTTCTCCGCCTGGTGCAACCTCATCGAGACTATGCAAACGGGCTGAGCCTTCGGACGTTGTAGGGATTTGAGGAAAAGTTTGCGTAATTTGAAGTTGGCGGTAGAATGTTCCTCAGTGGTCTGGGAACGCCGCTGTGTCGCGGCATCAAAATGATCGCGATTTTGCAAGATTTCGGTGTAGGTATTACAAGTGACGACGCAAAGACGTGACGCGGGCCAGCGTGTCGATATATAGTTGCCCTCGCTCACGTTGTCGACAAACTCGCCCGTCTTCACCCACTTGCATCGCGCCGTCATCAGCTCCCTTGCCGCAGGACGACGTTAATTAGAAGCAGGTCCGTCTCCACGCGTCGTGGTCTCGGTGACACCGTTGGGCCTACCCCCGCATCGTTCCCGCTATGAGGACGATGACACAATGACCAACACACCCGCCTGCCCGCATTCTCCCATCGTTACCTTCGTCACCACATCGAAGATAGGTGCGGCGGCGCCGGCGTGCATGGTGCCACCACAACATGACGAGGCATCCACGGAACGCCACTTACTTAATGATAACGTCGGTGTCCTCGCATTGTCTCTAGGCAGCGCGGCTGCCGCCGCTCTCATCAGTGAGCACAACTTTCGTAGCCTGTGCAAGCTCGACTCGGGGAAGCAGATCACTGACTTTCGGCACCAGATCATGAGAGCTGACATCACTCTGGTCTCAGGGCAAGGACAGGACGCGCGGTGTACACCCTAGACCTCGTCGGCACCTTATTCCTATACCACCAAGTGCGGCACAGGCCTTGAGTCACCGTCGATTATACCCACACTGATGAACGTCGACGGGTCCGAACGCCCGTTGTCCCCACCCCCACACCCTCAAAATATCGCTGGGAAGGTGTGCGAACTCGTGTTGGTTGGCACACATTGTCAAGAGACATACATAACACCACACGTAGGTATACGTACATTACGCACATACATGTACATAGCAAGGCGCATTGTCCTTGCATCTCTGAGACGTTTGTTTCAATTTGACATAGAATTAATCGTATGTACCAAGTTAGAATGGACCTTCTACAGTACTAATAGACTAAGTAATACTTCAGCTAGTAGCTATATGCCATTGAACATATTATACATGATGCAATTTGTGTATTGCAAACAGGTCGAGCGAAGTTTAATCCGCTGCTTGAGATAACCACCATCGGGTGCACAGAGTCTGCCGAATGTTGCCCAGCGCCACGTCCATCCTAGGCGTGTAACACGGGGTAGGCATCTCTCTGCAGCAGCATCGTCATTATCACCTGATGGTTGGGATCGTCGGAAGCTCTATAGACCGTTCATCCCGAGCTTGTTGTTTCTCCCGGATTGTCTTGCGTGCGTTCAGCCTGGATGAAAAGGTTTCGTCATTGCGAGTCAAAAGTTGCCTGAACCCGGGTCCACCCACACGCTGAACATGGAGTTCATGTACGCTGTTGTGAATATGGGCTTAGTTGATCAGCGCGACCCAGAGGATGACAAGCTCACTCTTGCCAAGTACGATACCTGGGCCAGCGGTGAGCAGCTGAGCTTTTCCATGATCCTGGACATAGAACTTGGAGATCATGTCAACCGCAGTCTACACGACGTGTACTCGCAATGTGCTCACCAAAATCGCCACTAATAAAGCATTGATGCTATATGACAAGGAGGATGGATCTTATCACAGCGCTCGAAATATTATTCAAATGCAGACTCACAGGGTGATAATTCCCATCTGAACGAAGATGACATTCAGTCTCTTGATAAAGTCATCTTGCCTGTCAAGGATCGGATGAGACCCCACGCACGACAAGGGAAAGGACGTACCGATTTATGCCTGTCCTTTCTGGCCGCAGGTAATAGATGACAGAACCCGTGATGATACCATCGCAGATAGCACTCGCTATTGCACCTAGTGGCGAATACTGATCGAGTATTAATGAGTGCAGCGCCGACGCCCGGTGTCTCGCAACACTGCACCTCTGTGGAGGATAGCCGTTCCCACGTGGGTGTATGAATTCTACCGTATGCTCAGTAGACAATTCAGGGGCGAGGAGCGCCAAGGAGTTACCCACAGGTCTCCGGTACATGCTAGGGTATCAATTAGAACAACCAGGCTACGGAGCGAAACGAGACACGAACATAATCCTAGGACTGTCGGTGGTTTACTTGGGACTCAGCGACTCATCAATCAAACACTTTATTCAGTCGCTTACGTATCTGAGCAACGGCGAACAGAATCTGTTGCATTGGTCATCAATGTCAATTTTCTTTTTAGAAACACGAGGTACAGAACATACCACAGCGGACGTGACGAGTCGGTTGTTTCCACTGACTGCATGGTAGGAGTTAGTATTAACAATGAGAGAAACTCGTCAAAACTGACTTATCCAAACACGATGAGCGTAAAAACTACGAGGATAACGGCATCAGCAAAACGGCATCAGCTTCAAACAACGATAGATTTACCTTTGCACCATAAATGTGACACAGAACTTGAACAACGTCAAGTACGAAATTTCAGGGGGCTGCTGTCACTTACTACAGTTGCAATGCTGAACTAAACAGACCGTTCATTCAGCATTTGGTTTCGAACAAAACAAACGCGTCACTTGCAATCAATGGTCTACAGGAGTCGCGAGATTAACTTTGAAAACGGAAAACGGCTGGATCACGCCTTGGTGCATTTTGGAACTCACGCGGGCAGTGAGTTCGAACATTCTGGGTTGTAATTCATACGACAAATGATGAAAATGCGATAGTAAGTCCAGACAAACGCGATAGTCTGGGCGTTGTCGAGAAAACTGATTCGGTGTCAATCACAAGACGAAAACCCGTAGAGAAGAAACTCACAATGCGAAAAAAACCTGCGTACGGGAACAACAGAAATAAATAATACACAGGCATACGAAAAACGCTTACCAGTGCTTTTAAATGAACCTTGTCTTGTGGGAATGATCGCACATAGTAAACGAATTGAGCAACTCCGACGCCATACATGCTAGCGTTGAGTGAGTCATACGTGCAGAAAACTGGCATATAGGAATCTAGGGAAACAGCATACACATTTGCGACCGCAAAGCCTGTGAAGGTGGTTGGCCGTAAGCTACGAATACGATTAGAACGTTCCTTATCACACCTATCAAAACAGGGCCCCAGGCCTCCTGAACGGTAGCCGTGTTCATGAAGGACAGAAATCACCTAGATAGCACGGTAGGAAACCTAACGAGGTGGGCTGCATCTATGAATACTGGCTGAAAAGCGGGGCATTATATGCATCTGGCCGAAGTCGTAAGTCAAGACAAGGGGTTACGTGAATTGCAATGAACATAGCACCATACTCGTTATTTATTACGCTAGCAATTCAGTGCTAGGAGCGGGCTCTCAGGCTTAGCGAGCACGGAACTCACATCTGAATCAACATGTTCCTATCCTATTCAATCAGTGATTCTATACTCACTCTGAATCAGGGTCCGCGCGCATTTTTCGGAAGTTGCGCGCGGCGAAGGAAAAGTCCGTGTCCGTTTCTGTCTTTTTTTGGCTTGTAACTTGGGTTGCCAGCTGGATTCATGATGGTTTGCATGTAACTTGTAATCGCTGAGTCATTTCCAATTGCTCGAACCCGCGAGCCTGGCGCGCATGCGATACAGACGACTTTCTTTTCGCCGATATCACGATTACTTCATGAAGTTCGTTCCTATTGAACTACGGATCACCCTCCGTTAGTGCCTCCTTCTTACTAGTGTTCCAAGCTACGTATCATTGCAATCGAACATATTGTACATAATGCAATATCGTTGATTCAATCAATATGTGTATTAATACAAACAGATAGCGAGATCTAACTTAGGCGCTGCTCGGGACCAAAGAATCTATCGCCGTCGCCGAGTACGACAAGTACCAGCGTCCAGAGTCTGCCGAATGTTCCCCAGCGTCCATCCTAGACGGGTGGCTCGGGGTAGGTATCTCCCTGCACCCGCAGTGTCAATATCACCTGATGGTTGGGATCGTCGGAAGCTCTATAGACCGTTGATCCCGAGCCTCCCGGATTGGCTTGCGTGCGTTCAACCTGGATGATAATGTTTTTGTCATTGTCATTTTTTGCTTAAATCGGGTCCACCCACACGCTGAACATGGAGTTCATGTATGCTGTTGTGAATGCGGAATCAGTTTATCACTGCGATCAAGAGGATAACGAGCTCACTCTTGCCAAGTACGATGCCTGGGCCAGCGGTTAGAAGTTGACCCTTTTCAAGATCCTGTACATAAAACTTGGAAATCATGTCAATTACAGTTTACATGACACACTCGCAATGTGCTCACCAAGATCGCGAATAATAAAGAATTGATGCTACATGCCAAGGAGGATAATCGTATCACAGCATTCGACATATTATTCAAAAAGGCAGACTCACAGTGTGAGAACTCCCATCTGAACAAAGACGACATTCAGTTTCTTGATAAAGCCACCCCGCCTGTCAAGGATTGACTGAGACCCCACGCACGACAAGGGAAGGAACGTACCGATTTATCCCTGTTCTCTCTGGCCGCAGGTAATAGATGACAGAAGTCGTGATGGTGCCATCGCAGACAGCGCTCGCAATTGCAGCCAGTGGCGAATACTGATCGAATACTAGTGAATGCAGCGCTGGAACTCGATGTCTCACAACACTGCACCTCTTGGGAAACTGCCCGTTGCCACGTGGGGGTCCGGATTCTGCCGTATGCTCACTAAACAATTCAGGGGCGAGGAGCGTCAAGGGGTTACCCACAGGTCTGCGGTACATGCTAGGATATCAATAATCGTTAATCAGAACAACCAGCCATGGAGTGAAACGAGACACGAACACAATCCTAGGACTATCAGAGGTTTACTTGAGACTTAGTGACATCAATCAGACACGAGTGCAGTCGCTTACGTAGCTGACCAAGGGCGAATAGAATCTACACATTTGGCCACAACTGTCAATTTTTTTTAGAAGCACAAGGTACAGAACATACCACAACGGAGGTGATGAGTCGATGGTTTCCACTGACTGCATGGTAGGAGTTAGTATTAACGATGAGAGAAACTCGTTAACACTGACTTATCCAAACGCGATGAGCGTAGAAACTAAGGACGAGGACATGAGAAAATGACTCATCATCAGGTCAAACAAAGAATATATTTACCTGTGCACCATAAATGTGACGCAGTACTTGAACAACGTCATGTATGAAATTTTCGAGGGCTGCTGCCACTTACTATGCTTGCAGTGCTGAACTGGAACGATCATTCACTCAGCATGCGTGTCCCGAACAAACCAGGGAAGTTACTTACAATCAACGATCTGCAGGAGTTGCGGGATTAGCTTTGGAAACGGCTTGGACAACGCTTTCATTCGGGGACTCACGCAGGCAGTGACTTTGAACACCCTGGGTTTTCATTGTTTTGACAAATGACGAAAATGCGATAGTAAGCCTGGACTAACGCGATCGTCTGGGTGCTGTCGAGAAAACTGATCCGATGTCAATCACAGGACGAAAATCCGTAAGGAAGAAACTCACAATGCAACAAAAACCTGCGTACGGGAACAACAGAAGTAAAGAATACACAGGCATACAAAAATACTTACCAGTATTCTTAAATGAACATTGTCTCGTGGAAATGATCGCACATAGTACACGAATTGAGCAACTCCGACGCCATACATACTAGCGTCGAGTGAGTCATACGTGCAGGCAACTAGTGGAACAGCATACACATCTGCGATCGCAAGGCCTGTGGTGGTTGATCGTAAGCCACGAATATCATAGAACCTTCCTCATCGTACCTATCAGAACAGGGCCCCAGGTCGCTCGAGCTGCAGCTGCGTTCATGAAAGACGGAAATCACCTACAGAGTACGGTGGGAATGGGCCGGCCCCAGTGAACGCTGACTGATGGGCGGGCATTATGTATGCCACCATCATGGTGATCTGTCAGTGAGGCTTCTGAATCGAATTAGTAAACTCAGGACAAACTTCGGAAGAAATTTATCAAGGGTTACGTGAATTACTCTGCACGAGTAGCAAAAAAATGATTTTTATCCGTACACGCCGTTATTTATTACGCCAGTATTCGGGGCGCTCGCAGCGGGCTGTGGGCGGCCCTGGAGCTTGCGCGGTGGAGGCACAAACCTTCTCCGATCCTGACAGTCTTTTTTGTGCCGTGTAACTTGGGGGGGTTCATGATGGTTTGCATCTGACTTGTAATCGCTCCTACTCGAACTCGCGACTCGAGTCGTCCGCCGACTGCGACTCGATAGTTCGACACGCATGCGGTACGGACGATTTTCTTTTCGGTATCACTATTTACCGTCAAAAGCTCACGTACCCGTCATGTCACCCAACTACGAAACCTGGTCAAAGGAGGACCTCATCGCTCGTCTCAACGAGCTCGAGCTACGTGCCAGAGCGGGCACTCAGCGTCGTCATAATAACTGTCCAAAACGCAGCGGCGTGTCTCCAGGTCCAAGCGCTGGCGGGCGCACGTTCAATTTCAAAGACCACCCCATTCGCAAGATTGCCGTCAAATTTTGCTACTCTGGATGGGAATACAACGGTCTGGCTTATCAGATCGACCCTACCCCGTTGCCGACCGTCGAGGAGGTGCTCTTCCACGCGTTCGTAAAGGCTCGATTGGTAGATCCGGATGCTGGCCTGGATGGGTGTGGATGGGAAAAATGTGGGCGGACCGACGTGGGCGTGAGCGCCGCTGGACAAGTTATCTCTCTCTGGGTGAGGAGCGCCCTCCCGACCACCAGCGCGAACGAGAATGCGGATCCAGCCCACCCAGTCATGGCATCTGAACCCGAAGCGCCAGTAACACCGAACCTGGCAGGTTCATCGACCTCTGGATCAGATGCCCTACCCAACTCTCCAACGCCCGACCCGGTGGTGGACCAGGAACTCCCATCCTTTGACCTCATCGACGAGCCACCCTCCAACTCGTCTGCCCCACCTCCGCCCACCAAGGAGCTACATTACATCTCCATCCTTAACCGCCTACTCCCACCCACGATCCGCATCCTCGCCTGGTCCCCCGTATCCTCCGACTTCTCCGCCCGGTTCAACTGCACTCATCGACACTATAAGTACTTCTTCACCACCCACGAGCTTAACATCGCTCTCATGCAACGCGCTGCCGCCGCCCTCGTCGGCGAGCACGACTTTCGTAACCTGTGCAAGCTCGACCCGGGGAAGCAGATCACCGACTTTCGGCGCCAGATCATGAGAGCTGACATCACTCTGGTCTCAGGGCAAGGACAGGACGTGGTGTATGCCCTAGACCTCGTCGGCTCCGCGTTCCTATACCACCAAGTGCGACACATCATGGCTATCCTGTTTCTTGTTGGCACAGGCCTGGAGTCACCGTCGATCGTACCCACGCTGATGAACGTTGGCGGGTCCGAACGCCCGTTGTCCCCCACCGACCCGCCTCTTCCCATTGTCGACCGCAAACCGGAATATCAAATGGCAGATGCACTGCCGCTCATGCTCTGGGACTGTGGGTTTGCGGACTCGGACGTGCAGTGGCAGACAGGCGATGATGTTGATGACAACGAAGACGGACCAGCGAGGACCAAAGGAGACCTGTATCACCAGCTGCATTCCGTACATCAGCGTTCGCTCATCCATACCACCCTCGAGGACCATTTCCTAGCAGCCACCGCTCAGTATCACCCACCACCTCCCCAATACTTCCCGTTCAGTTCGACAGGTTTGACTTCGTCGACGATTCCGCTTGTGGCGAACAAGGAGCCTCCAGTGCTCGGTGTTCCCCTAGGTGGAGGTACATATAGAAGGGGAGTCAAATATGTTCCCGTACTCTCGCGAAAGAGGCTCGATCACGTTGAGGTTGCCAATGCACGTTGGCGGAATGGAAAAGGTAGTCGCAGAATTGAAAGAGCAGACGCAGCAAACAATGGGTAATTGTACTCGCCTCAGAAATCAATTCACAAGGAAAGGACAGATTAAAGTTTGTGGGTTGGATACAGGGAAATATGGGAACAATATAATGTGCTAAAGCAAAAGTCGCCTGCAGACATCTAAGTATGTGTTGCAGTCGTGACGATGTATCCATCGATGGTCGACGTTGAGACCGTACAGAGGGATATCTTAACTCTACACCGATGGACCATTGTTCAAGTAATCATAGGCATCCTCAGTGGCCGGGTTCCCAGAGAAAAGTTCTGCAAGGCGTTCATCTGGGAAGGATGAATGAGACGAGCAATTAAAAAGAGTAAACAGACTGACATGTAGCGTCATTGTCGATGTGCTTGAAATGTTTCAGAGCCCATGTAGTTCCAGCGGCCGCTTCATCCCGTCGTCTTTGCCTTTGCTCATTCTATGATAACATGAGATCACTACACTTCAGAGTGATAGTGACGAAACCCCACCTCTATCCTGCTCTTCTCTTTCGCAGCAGTATCGAAATCGCCTTCCCTGATCCCTTTGGCGACACCATGCCACAAGCGTCTGCTTTCCCATTCACCTTGTTCTTTGACCGATACAACGGTCACTTCTTCCTTGGGAGTCGTGACATCATGGAATATAGCCCCAGTCGACTTGTCCGTCGACGTGGTGTGCCACGTTCCTTGGATAACACGCTCCGAAGTGTACGCATTATGTGAAAGTGTTGCCTTAAATGAGTGGGAGGTCCCAGAAAAGTAACCCTTGCCCTTGTACTCAATCTATCGTCTTGACATGAGCATGCGGGATCGCCCGAAACGGAAGGCGGCCATACCACAGACAACCAGCCGTTTGAACACTGGATGTAACTTGTGTCGACAAGCTCGATGTATGGAGAACCATACCAAAGGCCTTCGATACGAAGACGTGGAAGAGTGATCAAGTATTCCTCCTTCGCACCGGATGGCAGGGTAACCGTCAAGATGGCATGACCGACTTGCTTGACGCTGATACTACCACCTGGCTATATGCGTTAGTATGTTGTACAATTATACGAGGAGACTACGGACCGCTGAAGCTTGTCTTCTGAGCATTGTGGCCATTCAACACAACACCCTTTGCTTCGTTTGCAATGTGATAAGCAGTAATGGGTGGGTGGTGCGAGACTTGCTCGACAACAAGGATGGTCTTGCCAACCCGTTCCTTGGTCTCTGGCCAGTAGCCATAGAACAACCTGGGGTGGTCAGCCCAATGCATCTCAGCCTTTGACGATGGTAGACTCACTCTCCAAGTACAGGGTTCAATGGCCTAGATCGTGATTAGACCGGAACTGATGAGGGGGTTGGGCACTACTCACTTCTTCTCGGATCCCATCGATTCGTTACGTGACGTATACTGGCCTTTAAGGGTACTCTGAAAACGGTTTGGATGAGCCCCGAGGGAGGCGAGAACATGAATGGAGCATTACAATGAACCATCGCAACACAGACAATGCGCGTGTTTCTGCCGTCTTGCCATCTGCGATCTGTGCAAACAACTCTGGCCGTTCACACCAATAAGCTACAAGCAATCAGCGTCGAATATCGTGATGCTAAGCAAAGAGACCCACCTGGGAACTCAGTGAGGGAAGTAGGTGACAAGATGAACGGTGGAGCTGTCATGGCTGATAGATCTCCTGTGAATCCGGCGAGGCTACGACACACGATTTAGTATGTTGGAACACCAGCAAAGAACGAACGACCGACGATTTCAGAAACGACGTCCAACTGCCCTTTTGCGCTGCGGGCACGGCCTATAGAGTTGTGAACGAGAGGGGATTGGATGTTCGACATACATGCGAATTTGCGTTTATGTTGGTTATGGTCAGATCTACGGAAAACATCTGACGGACTTGCCTCGCCAGCTTGTTCAGACATTCTGTTTGAAGTACTTTGGAAAGTTGTAGAAGTTGGGCTGGCGAGATGACAGTCAAGACGAAAGCAACGCCGCGTACGTCAAACCTACTCCACACTCGATTGGTCACGTGAAATACGCATCAAGACAAACCTAGTATTCGAATGAGAACGAAAGAACTACAGCACATTAGGGAAACTACTAAAGCGCCTCCTCTGCAGAACGCCGCACCAACCGCCGCACCTTCTTCTTGTAAGCTATATCGGTCTGTGAGTCGCTGTGATCCCGCTGGACGGCGAAACGTACCAGCTAGATCAGTGCGAACTTCTTTAGCTGCATCCACGTTGGCTGGGCTGTCCGTGTTAGGAGTGTCCGAAGATAGAAGAGATATGACACTGATGAGCTATGGTGAACGGTCGTTAGCATTCCACATCACAAGGTTCGACAACGGTCGTACAATAGTCTCAACAGTATGGACGGGCATCCATCGTTCACCTGCATCCTCATAACCATACTGGTCATCACCAGGTGCGTGCTGACAGAGAGTCAGTACTGTTTGAGCGATTCTGAGACTCTTACCAAGATCGAGATGCAGACGACGCCATCTGGGTAGACTATGCGACATCTCAATATTGGGTCGTTTCTCGGCTCAAGGGTGACTCAACTATTGGGGTGCCACATCGGCGTGATAAACCTCATCTTGGGAGGCAACAAGGGATATTCAGGTGGGAAAGTCAATCGGGCCTTGAAGAAACCACCCTCGCTACGCAAAGAGCAGGATCAGCGGCAGAACAAGGTCAGTGATAGGAGATATATTCACTAGAGCGTATCGGGCGGCCTTTCGGAAAGATCAACAAGGCGGCGTATTGCAGCGACCCGCAGAAATGACTGACCCAATAATCATGACATCCCATTCGTATAGATTTTTGTCATCAACAAGCCCTTATTCCATAATTCTGTCAGGGATCCGTTGGAGACCAACGCTATGGAGAAACGTTGCCCGTACCCGCGGAGAAACCCTCGACGGGTCGTTTGGTAAGCTCTGTAAGCTGACGGCGAAGAAGAAGAGAGTTGGAGTTAGATGCAGGTGGAGCAGGCGAGCGGGACATTGGGTCTAAGGGGATGTGACTGGTCAACCCATCACGGACTTGGTAATAGCAGATAGGAATCTCTACAACGTGATCGTGCGAACCATCATATTCTACCCCATAACCTAACCACCATTAGGAAGCGTTTTAGTACTTGAATAGTAAATGATTCTCTATTTGTTCTCTAACTTCTCTTGCCAGGCGGTGGAAGTTGTTTCACGTGTAGTCTGAGCAGACTCGTCTTCGCTCGCCTGCTGTCACAGGCTCACAGCTCCGAGTACTGAATTGCGACTCCTCAGGCTCATGCGGCACCTGTCATTTGCTGTTGCTAATTCATCTTTATGTGGCCAATAGATCTATGTTGGGAGAGAAATTGCCATGAAGCATCAATTACTGTTTTCGAGGCCGTCGAAAGACTAATCCGCAGGCATTTATACAAGTATGAAGCATAAGGTTACCCTCTAGTAAACGATTGCTCATGAGGCCCAGCCTTCCAGCAGGCTGACGCCCACGTTACGTCTTTGCATTCTCGATGTACCACCTACTATGCTGTCGTGCGTGGTCCGAGTTCCATGGCAATATACACATACTACAATACCGTGGTCACCTCATGCTAATCAATTACAGGCGGAAAGAAGCTAGACGAGAAACGAGAGATCTGGGGAGCAATTTCCTGCTGCTAAACGGAACCAGGCATAGATACACTGAGATAGCTCGTGAAGACTGGCTGGGCGATTTCCGCTCGCGCCGGCGGGTGTCTTCTTGCCAAACGCTCCATGCCTAGTACCACACGACACCCCTAGATGACGTCACGAATGAGCACGTTCCCAAAATCAGACGTGGACGTACTGAAATGCTCATCAAAGCGGTGAACCAACTAGATTGTAGGGGTGAAAAACGACAGAGAACAATCAGCCACACATGATGATACCAAATAGAGATCACGAACAAGAAAACAGCAACTCCCCGCTCTGCATTCAGGCGACAAAAAACGAACACTGATATGAGTAAGGCTGAGGCGTTGCGTGAGCATTGAGCAATGAGCTGACCAGTCCAAATGTCCCTTAGACGTCTAAAGAGATGTTCACTCACAAAACATCACAGCATATACTGTACTGACGTCACGAATTACGAGCGAGACAAGGGGTGTCCGGCCCCAACCAGCCTTGAGAGCGACGAAGTACTTGAACATAGTCAGGGATATGAGCGTGCAGTGACACGCGAACACCACTACACTGGGCAAGACCCATTTAATATGAAGCACTCGCGACAAATAACGGAACGGAGACTTACCTCTGTTCCCTATTACTGTCGGACCCTAGCATTAACAGGCAGGTTTCGAAAAAGCCCACGCCACGCCCTTGCCATAGCATCCTCACTCCCCCCAGGGCCTCTGTCAAGATCAAAAGTAATAGGAACAAGCCCACCCTCTTAGATTTGTTATAAAAAGCGAACACTATAGGTCTGGTCTCATTGACAAAACCATGCAACCGATGAATCGCCTCTTACCGCGGGTCGCCAAAATAAGCTCGAGTGCGGACCCAAGGATCTGACTAAAACTATTGATATATGCCCACCATATTTCGCAATGCATGGGGTGATTGGTTCCATTTGCCAATGGTTCCATGAAGATGTTGTGTAATCTACCTTGCAGTCAGACGGGATGTATATGGAAAACCTTGCAACGCACTCACATATGGGCGATTGTTACAAAATAGCGGAAAAAGAAATAAGCCCATTTGAATGGGCTGCTATTGCGCATACTGTCGACGTCAAAAACACGATGTTCAGAAGCTGAACCAAATCATGTCGATGTACTTGTTACGCACGGCCAAATGCACTCGACTTCGTCATCGAATGTCACGATGGCGTTCCAGATGAGAAATGTGAGTGATGCAACTGGCTCCAGGATCAGTACTGACGAAGAAACGGTATCCTGTTAGAACTTACTGCTGTGATAGCGCACGTCCTGAACTGCAGCTACACACGCGGGAGACAACACACGATGGACGTTACTTTGAGACATCTTGCAAAAGCGAACAATGAGCGTACTAACGGCCCAGCGGGGCTGCGAGGTTCTGCATGTTCAACAGGCGCTCAGCAGCGAGTACTTGAATGTTCGGCTTTGTATTACTCGCCGCAGCGCTGAGTGGGCATGCCTTCGTTAGGGTTGACGTCGTGTTGCTCCCACGTCAACTGTCAGAGACGTGGTTTGGTGAGAAATTGCTGAAGACCCATTTGAACTTCAATGCAAGACGGACCTGTTTAGTTATCGGTTTGTATTACTGCTCCACCATCAATGAGGTGAGTGTGCTCATTGAATCTCCATGATCGAGAACCTAAGCGATATAATATCAAACCTTCCCAGTGACGGTCCTAGTCTCAGGGTGTATACGCGGACTCAGGGCACAGGTCGAGGGCTATGAGGGAGCATGAGGGCATCGGAGGTCGAGGAAAATTATTTCACAGACGTGACAATGTTTTTTGTTCTTTGATCCGTACGCTGCAGTCATTCCTAGTAGTATTCCGTTAGAGATATTTCGTAATATTTGGTTTCTGATTGGGTAATAACGAATGCGTGTACGTTTTTTGGTTTTCCCACGAGAACTGACGCCTTGATCATTGAATGAACTTGAAAATACGGTTCCTGGTGTACCGACTTCGGGCTTTCGTCTGCAATTAATGATGGGGTCGCAGACCAACATGACATAATCGTTCAAGTGATTCTGGTGGGAAGTTGCATCGATCGACGTCCGCTTTCCGCTATATGAAGTGTTTTACCTCCGTGTTGCGGCTGTGATCTCCCTTTACGATACTCGATCTAGTAAAACCGTACAGTGACTCGGAGCTTAGATGATCGAAATCTAGATCCAATACCCTTTCCTGTAAGACTCAATGATCTACGACAGACAGATCTGATTCGGGAGATGCACGCACGCCGACGCCGCGGAGCACGTTCAAATTCCGTGCTTGTCTTGAAGTTTTACATGCCCGAAGAGCTCTGGATAACTTGGATAACTTGGAGTACTTGCAATTCGACAGTGTGTCATCCCTTTCGTTCGCATCGCGCACGCATAACGTATGTAAATCAAATGATGCCGTACCTTCTTTACTCATTGGACCTGCGGGGACCTGTCCGAAAAGGGGGAACTTTGATTTCTTTGGTCGTATAACTTTGGTGGGAACCAACTGACCCTCTTTGAAGGGTCGTAATGTATGGTTGTACGTGTCATTCTGGACCGAGCGATAGGACTAGGCTGCGTGGCAAGGCGGGCGATGCACTGATGGGGTACCAGGCTCATTACTGACTATAGCCTCACGACGAGACTAAATTTGTGGAGAGAATACTAGCACCCACCACCATCAATACTGCTTTCAAGGCCGTGCGATGACAAGTTCGGTACTGGTACGGTGCCGTATGTTGATTAACAACGATGTCACCAGATCACTAATGAAGGTCCCATATTAACGAAGCTCGCACGGCTAGCCGTATTGTTGTGTGTAGTCCAGGACAGTATTATAGCGATCGATAGCTGGAGGAGCACCATGGCAATCGCTCTATTTCACATAATCACCTGCGGAAAGAGGCCAGAAGAGAAGGGGAAGACGGCTCGTTGTGCTACAATATGGGATGTGACGTTGAGATACTGAGTTGGCTTGTCAAGATTGGCTGGGGGATTTCTGCTGGTGTTCGAATCTGCTTTCTTGCCAAGCGCTCCATGCTTAAGACCATACGACACCCCTGGGTGCGAGTGTTACGAATAAACCAGTTTCGAAAAGCAAACGGGGCCATACTGAAGTGCTCATCATAGCTGAGAACCAGCTACATTCCACAAAGGAAGAGAACATCACCGAGTCAGCGACAAGTGACGATACTCGCTGATGAAGAGCACGAACAAAAAGAAGGCAATTGCTCGCTCTTCATTCAGTCAAAAATATCATGAATACCAACACAGGGAAGGCCGGCCCATCATGTGAGCATCGAGTTAACTAACCTGTCCGTTTCTTCAATGGCGTTTACTCACTAAAAATATAGCATAGGCTGTGCCGACGTCACGCATCACGAGCGATACAAGGGTGTCCTGCCCCAACCTGCCCTGAGAGCGAAAACGTACCTAAACAGTGTCAGGGAAGTAAGTGTACAGTGGCATATGAACACTATTAAGCTAAGCACGCAATCAGTGCCATGCAATTGCGATGACAGGGGAGCTGAGACTCACTTATGTTTCTTGACATTCTCCGGCGTCTGAATTAGAAGGCAAGTTCCGTGAAAGCCTGAGATGCCCCGTGGCGATAGTAACCTCATCGACCCCATAGCCTTTGTCAAGATCAAAAGCGACAATAACAAACCTATCCACCTGGATCGGTTGTAAAAGGCGAGCACTACGGACTTCGTCAAACCAACAGAACCATGCAACGAAGAATCACCTCTCACCATGTGACGCCAAAACAATCTCGAGTAAGGTTCTAACAGTTTGACTAAAGATAACGGTATACGCCCACCAAACTTCACAAAGCGTGGGGGGATTGCTGCCATTCGCTAAGGGTTCCATGAAGATGTTATGCGCTCTAGATCGGAATGAGTGGCTTTTCACGAGATGTGCACGTAACGTGTTGCAACCAAACTCACACATGAGCGCATAACATGACGTAGCGGAAAAAGAAGTACGTCCACTTGGAAAAACTTTTATTGTGCATACTGTAAGTATCAAGGGCAAATTGTTTGTGTCAGGCTGAGCCAAATTAGGACCACGCACGTCCAAATATACTCGACTTCGTCATCAAACGTCACGATTGAGTTCCAGGCCAGAAAGCAAGCGATGAAACAAGAGGCAAGATCAGCCCTTCTCGGTGAAATTCCATGCTTTCATAACACGATACCGCTGTGGCAACGCACGTCCCAAGCGGCAGCTGCATACGCGGGAGTCAATGCCTGGTCGACATCACTGAGAGACATTTTGCAAAAGCGGACGATGAGTGGGCTGGAAGTCTAGTGTCACTGCGGGGTTCAGCACGTCCAACCATGGGTGTACTCTTTGTATATGATATGCAATCCTGAGGCTGGAGTGCTGTGTCGCTCACATGTCAGCTGTTAGGAGCATGATGTGGTGAGAAATTTCAGGTTATTGAGACAACGTAAACATTGAACGAATGTCAGGGAGCTTGAAATTTCAGAAGAGTGGAACTGAACTTCCCTTCGACAAATTGATTCTACTAGTACTTTTGGATTGCTCCATCTGTCACGGTCCTGCGACCATAGCAATCTTACTGTTCCCGCAATCTCTGTCAGAATGATAATCGACATCAGCAAAAGGCTCACTGGCATCATCCTGGATTTGTTAAAGATACTGTGGGTGTTGCCTAGTAGTCTGCCGTAGGCAGTCTAAGGCAGACCTTCAGTAGGAAGACTTCTTCTAGGTGTTGTCTAAGCAACGACGTCTTCAGAAAACTTCGTAGGGACGAGTGGAGTTAGGCGTCGCATCGCTCATCATCGTGAGCATCAGCAGTGGCAGCTTCAAGAAGAGCCAAATCGGCTTCACGTCATTCAGGTTGAAGTTAGAGATGCCAGTGATACGTAATCAATTTGCCCGGTAATATTTTCCCCTTTGTCAGAGTTTTCAACTACAACTACATATATCAAACCATCATGATCTTTCAACGTTTCAACGGGAACGGCGCCGCGGCATTATTCATCCAGCGCATTCTGGGTATGTATATTTTACATGGAATATGCTTCATGATACCATGATACCATCATTCCTTGATCGATTCTCGTCTTCTTTCACGCGCTTTTCTCCAAGATATCGTAATGACCAGGCCTATCAGATGAAAATGGACGGCATCAATGATGTCGATTCAAACAGACAGACACGGTAATCGCTCACCGGTATATGACACCACCACCACGATATCATCGACAATACCAAATTCGTTCCACACGTCGTCAACATCTAACTCCTCGATCAAAATTTCCGTATAGTCCCAAGAGCGCAGCAGTACCCCCTCATCAAGGTTTAATCGGTGGCCAAGGCACCTTGTGAGAATATCATTCTATCTGGTAGGATTGCACCTGATTCTGATGCCAAGTACCATATGCTGTACAAAGGAAGGTGAACGGAGAGATACTTATATAACTTCTTGATACAACAACACGACTGATACAATGGATCTGATTTGCGGCTTTGTTGCTAGTTGCCTCAGCTGATGCGCCGAAGCTGCTCCAACAGTCGAGGTGCAGCATCTATTATATCATTGT
The DNA here is from genome assembly GCA_038091855.1 of Leccinellum luteum. NCBI lineage: Eukaryota > Fungi > Basidiomycota > Agaricomycetes > Boletales > Boletaceae > Leccinellum > Leccinellum luteum. The sequence goes on along the minus strand of JBBPPG010000429.1, from coordinate 6,933 downwards.
GCATTCCATTCCCAATGACAGTGGTATCCGGAGGTGCCGCTTTCCATCGGAGCGCCTGCTGAAGCTCGTTCCACAAGTCTTGTTCCAGATCCACCAGGGCTTCAATGTCAACCCCGACCACAGGCGGATTCCATGCGCGCAGCAGGCCATGAGTCCCAGCGAGTGCAAACCGCTTGCCTCCCAGCCGACGTTCGAGATTCATGGCAAGTTTGTCACAGCACCAACAACATTTCTCGTGACTAGTCGCAATCGTATCGACCGTATCTGACTATAGTACGCCAGGAAAGATAAACACAGATCAACAATTGCATCATACCTCGTCACCGAGGAGCTCATACAGGACACTCTCATCCTGCGTTCGAATCCTGTTGTTGCAGCGCTGGTCATAATGTGCATAGGCAAGAAGTCCCATCAGACTCGCTTCCGCATGGATAGCCCCGTGGAACGACGGCTTGTAGTGTTCGCCAAGAACACAAACCCTGCGCTTTGTGACTTCTTCTTTTTCTTTACCATTGAAACGACTTAAATACATGTCTGTAAGTTCGTCGGCAGTTAACATCGAGTGGTCGCTCGGCGGAGTTTCGACGAGTCCGACGAGCAAGTTCTTCACCGCCTGAGTTGCGGTCGGGCTGGCGGTGAGATAATCCAAAGCAGCATGCCAGGCTACGACCGCCTTCAAATAGCGAAGGGCAGCCCTTCCAGCGCCTTCTCTACGTTCCGTGATTATGTCACAATCTGAGAAAAATACCTTTTTAAAAGACGACTGATGTATGCGAATAGTGACCTACCATCTCCCCGTTCGGCTGGAGAAGACAACGGTCAGCGAGTAGAATTATATTACTGAAACGATATGTCACCAATCATATAGCTCATTGAACTTAGAAGGTGTTCTGCGAGACTGGTTCTCTCCAGGAGCACTTGAACTACTCCCTGCTTCCAGAAGACAAAGTTGTATAAAATGGCACACCACGTGTTAATATTGGAGATGGCGGAACATTGTTCATCCTTCAGAGGGGTGGAGATCTTCCTCGGAGAAATATTGACATTTCTAATGTATTCGTCCAAGGCCCTGAGCATCGTCGAAAGGAGTTGCGCAGAAATCGACAACGTCTTCTTCGACAGCTCCCATTGACGCTGGCCATCTTCTTCACGTTTACTTTCCTCAGGAACGTAAGCGGAAAAGACGTCGACCATCCATGGTGGTATCGGCGCACAGCCCGCACGGGCTCGGAGGTTTGAACGCGCGACATCGACGACGACGACAGCGACGCGTCGCCATCGAGGAATCCATCGTGACTCAAAGTTAGGATCGTTGGGCTCCCACTTTTCCAGAACGTCAAAGAGGCGATCACCCCGAAAAATACGAGTATCTTGGAAAAATTGTGATGAAAGCTTGCGAAAGCAGCGAGTGATCACGAAACATTGCAAAGGAAAGTATTTTCTTGTGTCGTTTGGTGATCTTTTGTCGTACTGTTCCAGAGCAGTCAAGACATCTGCAACGTGATCCTCCAATGAATCGGGATCTGGGGGACAGCGTGATAAATTGTGAGATGAGTGATTGCGACGACAATATTGACGTACCTGTGGATCACTTCCTGGAACGATTTTGTGGCCTGGCCTTGTTTGACTTTTTGACGTTCATAGTGGTCACCGGCGATTCCGACCGCGGATTTTGGGTAACGATAAGCATCCGCACCATCCCATCGCTTTCGAACCTGCCCGTCGCAGCCACTGTATTGGTTCCAGGCAGACCATATCCGTCGCAAAGAAGGAGAGTGACAAAATGGTTCAAGAATCGGGGGATTTCTCGGCGATTTCTGATGGGAGTGGACCCCACATTCCAATCCTGTAGGACGGTAGTCAGTGTACGGATACGCCTTGAGATCTCGCCGAGTTCGCGAGACATCTTTCAAAACAGCGCAAGTTCAACCCGCCAGCTGAGGCCTTAAGGCTCACTGCTTACCAGTCACGTGTCTTGTCCTATATATAACCCGATCCGCCCATACAATAGATCAGTGTAGCTCTTGTACCCGTACGTCGTAGTCGCCCTATAGAGCGTGGTCCTGTTCTTTTGTGCCCGCCCTTCTCAGTGTTTCCGCCGTTGGCCACGGTCGGCTTACAGCATGTTATCTTTTCACTGGCAATCAACTCTTCTAGGTGTTGTCTAAGCAACAAAGTCTTTTCAGAAAACTTCGTAGGGACGAGTGGAGTTAGGCGTCGCATCGTTCATCATCGCGACTCATCAGCAGTGGCAGCTTCAAGAAGATCCAATCGACTTCACGTGTACCCTGCACCTCTTGCACTCTCACCCTGGGTGACACCGCCATCATTCAGTTTGAAGTTAGGAATGGTACGCAATCAATTGATATTTGCCTCTTTGTCAGAGTTTTCAACTATATCAAACCATCTTTCGGCGGGAACGGCAATCATCCAGCGCATTCTGGGTATGTATATCTTACATGGAATATGCTTCATGATACCATCACTCCTTGATCGGTCCTCGTCTTCTTTCACGCGCTTTTCTCCAAGATATCGTAATGACCAGGCCTATCAGATGAAAATGGACGGCATCGATGACGTTGATTCAAACAGACACGATTAATCGCTCACCGGTATAGTAAAACCAGTGGCTCTGCACCACCTGACACATGCTCCGAAAAATCGACAAAGTTGACCTGGCCGTCTGCAGAGCGGCCATCAAGATAAGCAACCTTGACGTGAACGTTCAATGCTTGGGCGAGAGCAGCCACCTGGACATGGTCTGTTCTTTCCAGATGACAGGCTACAACGGAAACAGGATGCATGCACACTCACCTGCCTCCTTCCCGAGCGGTTCCACGAATTGGCGACAGAAATCATCGACAGAAATTTGCATTTGCGACTCAGGATCAAAGAGAAAGTCCGCGAACTGACGGTCGATGCGCATCTGGGCAGAGGTCAGCAGGCGCATATACATGACGATGTAATTGGAAGCTGGAAGAATGGAGTGAGACGGACGGACGCCATGTCAAGATGGTGAGCGTACACATTGGATCCGTGAAAGTATTCCAGAGCGCCTGCTTTGCGTTTGCAAAGCCTAGTAGATGAGGGGACCGAACCAAGTCCTGGAGGATCTCATATGGTTGTTCATAGACACTGTCGTCGAAGCCAGCGCGTGAAAGCATATCCTTGGTCCCATCTAACCGATCATCGTTGCTCCTCGGGGAGCGTATGAGCCGATCCAGGTGGGCAAATGCCAATGCTAAAGAGCTGGAATGTATCAAAAATGAGATCACAACAGATAAATTATAGTCACCTCGATAGAAACAATCACCATCGCCTAAAAAGAATTACAGAGTGAGATACTCGATCGCGTCACAAGTGAAAGATGCGATATCGACCTTTGGCGCGAATGATAGTCCTGTATCCTTGATTGACAAGAGTGCCTATCTGAGCCAGGAAATCCCGGGAATTGGAATATTCTTCACGCAGGACAGATGTTGCTTCAGGCGGGGAGACTAGAGGACGCTCTGACCCCATGCTCTCTTCAAGCAATTTCTGTGGATGGCTGTCAGGGGGTAAAGTCAATGTGATTGAAAAACCATACTTGCTTGATTCATTTCGTAGAGCTGAGCTTGCGTCAGATCAGCGATATCTAGAATCGAACGAATGCGTGAGTCTTTTTCACGTTTGATTTATGTGGTACCACGCACCCATGTCTTCGGGCAAGATAGGATGTCCACTGAGAAAGGGCTCTGGTTCGACTGCTCGACCGTCCGTGTCTTCTGGTAGATCTGTGCTCCTCAACCTCGCTGTGAGAGATCGATGGCGTGATTTAGATCCGGATTCGCCGTTTGGGGGACTTACGTGGACTGGGCGGTTTTTGGGAGCGGTGCATGTGGGAGAGCGTGGCGCGGGACTTTCAAATATATATATCCGGTGATGTCGACGATCGATGAGGATTGGTTCAAACGTTATCTCGAGATGTCGGAGCCCGAAAGATCCTGTGCCTTGCAGTAGTGGGGGAAAGGGCCAACAGGTTCGTTGCCAGTGTAACTATCAGTCACCAGGTGAATCGTTGCAGGTTTACATGTATGTAAGATGCCTAGGGCAAGACCAAGGCCAGAGTATTCATTGGCATGGCCTGCCGATATTCACGAGGCCCGGAATCTATATGGGACCAAGTGGTTTGCAAGGAGCCCCGACCCATCAGGCTCGCACCTGGAGGAAATTTCATTCGTACATAGCAATCAATCGTCTTCTCTTCTCCCGCTGTGACCCACACTAGAACAACAACAACAAAAAAGACGACCTCAAGAACAACGTCGCGCATGCTCATCGAGTTTGCCAAGTATTTCTTCCCGCTCCTCGACCGATTTCCTCGCTCTGCAAGACAATCATTACAACTTCGATACAGCGATAGTCCAAAAACTCACAATGATTGAGCAAAGACTGGAATGTCTGACGAATCCTTGACGTATCCCAGCTCGATCAAGGCCTTTTGGCGAGAGGCGAGCCTGAAGGCACACGCAATCGTCAACGACACGTGAACAAGCCACGGAGCGAACGGCTCACTGTTCCATCGGTGTAGGTGGCGCCTTGTGATGCTTCCGCTTCGGAGGCCACTCCGCGATCTCTGCTGTCTTTGACGGTTTGATCCCTGTATCAGACCCCCTGGGTTTTCTCGCCGCGGCTCTACGTCGTTTGTGCTCCTAAATGCATGTTGAACGTCCTCAATCAACGAGTTCTGCCGTGTAGTCCGTACAGACCTTGAGCGCATTCCGGGATCGCTCTTCCTCGATCCGACTGGGAACCAACACATCATCGTTTCGATGGCTATACTTCACGCCTATTGCACTGAACATCTTTTGTACATCGTCCTCTTCTACAACCTCGGGAGCGTCTGATGCAAATGTGTGGTCATTCTTCAGAGCGAATGCATAGTTCATTCACTGACCGTCATCAAAGAGCAGAGCAGTCAACCCGCGCAGATCCGCCTGTAGGAAATATCAATGTCCGAAGCTCATGCGACGAAGGAATGATAACTACGTCTTCCTTGCTCCCTTTTTGATCTGCTTCTTGCAACCAGTCATCCTTGGCGTTTGACTTCCGCTTTGATTTGCCCCTAAGATGGGCCAAGGCCCAGTCGAGTTCAACAATGGATGCCGCTTCGATCTAATGCTAGACCTTCAGTCCCTCGGTCATAATTCCGAATTCGATCCCTTACCGCAAGTTTGGTAGCAAGGGTGTCCTCGTGAAGTTTGAATATGTTTTTTGCACCAAAAAGCTCGCCTGGTCTCGTGGTATCTCCTTGCACGCCCGAGAAGTACCTGGCAATACCATACTCTGTCAAACTCGATAATCAACTATTCGGACACGGGTCTTTACCTCGTTTGTATGCTAGCTTGATAGCCAATCGCCATTTGCTGTTGCTTGTAAAGTTGTCGAGCGTAAATCAATTCTTCGATCGAGCCTGCTCCCAAAAGTCGATAAACATAGACGTCACGGGTTTGACCGAAACGATAGGCCCTATCCATTGCTTGCAGGTCATGGGCGGGGTCTATGTGTGAATCCAGCAGTCAATGAAACGCAACATCCAGTCCAGCGAAACGGAGGGTGCTTACTCCAGTTGGGGTCTTGACAGTGGTGTTCTTGATCAGAAAAAGACAATAACGATTCGTCGATCCTTACCAAAGATGACAACTTTATTGGCACCAGTCAAGTTCAAACCAACTCCCCCAGCAAGCGTGGAGATCAGGAATATGAAGATGTCGGGATCCTCATGAAATCTATCGATAATTGACATTCCTGTTGTGCGGACGGCGTGAGTCCCTTCCCTGCTCAACATGTAGATTTATGCCCTACTATCTGAAGGACCAACGGATCCGTCTAGTTTCAAAAATCCGTAACCTGTACAGCGATAAACAGATGAAACCATAATCTGTCATAACTAAATGTATCATACCGCGATTGTTGAGATGGAATTCCAACATTTCAAGCAACTTGACAGATTTCGTAAAGACAAGAACCTTGTTTGATCGATCCTTTCTCCAATCTTTGAGCAATGTATCGAGAACCTGTAAACCAATACATCAGATTGCGATGCTTGCAGAGAACCATTGCGACTCACTAGCCATTTCCCACAAAAAGATGGTTGCATCATTGCCGTCCCGAATTTCGGAACTGATTCCCCTGCAAACACAAGTGCGGCCAGCTCGCGATGCCGGAGAGTCTGTTGCGCAATGAGAATTACAGCAGGTAGCCAGAATCCTAGGATCATTCACCTGTTCTTGGGTGTCGTGGGGGGCTGACATCCCTGTTAGCCGTGGTTACCGTTGTACATAAAACGAGTTACCTGGGAGAATCAGCCCCAAGTGATTCGAGACTTTGATCAAGATCGACGTGAATTTTAGAACGTCTCCTTTTCCAAACGGATGACAACAATCTTTACGCCTTGGAGAACGTCAATATCAGCAACCTTTAATCAACCTTCTTCATTCTGGACAGACTTTTCTTGTGACTGACAGTCACAAAGTTCGTCCTTTCGAATAATGTTTTGGACCGGGTCCATTGCGAGAATGCGCTTGTACGCCTTGATTTGTTGAGGTGACAGAGGACAGAAGACGACCTCATCAATCTTCGTCGGTAGCTGTACCATTTTTAAGTACCACGGGATATGGTATGAAGTAGATTATTTACCTGATTCTTGATGATATTCTTGGTCCTGGGAGACTCGTCAGAGCTGGAGAAACAAAACAACAGACAGTCACCTTCGTTTGAAGAACCGTGGCAATAACTTGTCTCTTACTATCTCTGCGACAGCCTACAGAGAGTCAGGCATTTCTTCCAACGGAACAAAGGAGTTGGGTCTCACCAATGCCTTGGTCCTTTCTTCCTCGGTCGCATTCGTCGATTGACCGACAGTCAACGGTTTGACAACGAATCCTTTCCACT
>JBBPPG010000428.1:0-24632 GCA_038091855.1 Leccinellum luteum | reverse complement strand
AGACATGGACGACAATCTCGCCTGGCAGGAATATGCAAGAATATTCAAATGGCTCGGTGACAATGACGCGATGTTTATCTTATCTTATCACTGCGCCCAACAGACTACTAAACTTGTTTATCGAGCGCCTCACCTCACCTCGCTCACCCATCACCGTCAGCCGGACAGCGTGACCCTGGTTAGCTTCATCGTCCTCGCTACACGGTGTCAGCTCATACCGTCCAAAGGCCCAATTCAGGATGTGGACTGCGCTTCCTAGGCGCACGAATCCCTTGACTCTCCATACCGTCTCCTTTGATAACGCCCCAAGCGCATCCCGGAGTAACCCTTCGTCGATACCCACTCCACCTCCGTGCACGGTAACCGCGGGTAAACGGCAATCATTGTGGGCCCCATCGACGTGGGATAAAAGCGTGACTGTCTGAACCTCGTCGTGATGGGGTTCATTACTGAGAATGCTCGCCTCATGGTGGGAAGATTGAAATAGTTTGGTATCGACTCCAAACAGCAGATTTGGATCCACGCCATTGCGTCCATTACATTTGATTTTCGGTGTGGAGTCATTCAGGGTATTGAGGTGATCGAGCACAACATCCAGTGCTCTTTCATTGACGTGCTCCCATTTATTCTAATAATAAAAAATGGTTGTGGTAAAATACACAGCGCAGGCGACGATAGGACTCACAATGAGTATGATATCCGAATAACTAGCCTGCATCTTGGCTGTAGGTGACGTATCTTCGTAGCCGGAAAAGTTCTCCGCATCTATGACAGTGACGATCGCATCTAGTTTGAGATCCTCATTTGTTTCGCGTTCTAATTCACGGATCTGAAAAGCCAGCGTGGCAGGGAAAGCAGAACCACTGGCATGATCAACTAGGGCGAAGCGCCGGATTCAAAATATCATTACCTGCACTCTATGATGATACGGTCGGGACGGTATTTCTCTAGGATAAACGAGTGATATCGATTCTCGTCTATCATGACGTTGGTCCCTACCTCTTATCTCCAACAGGGCGGTCTTCATCTGGCCCACAAGTACGCAGCACCTGGGAACTGGGGTTTCACACAGGACATCCGACCGAACAAGACAATGCGCACAGGCAACCATTGAGGATTTCGCTGACAGCTGTCAGGCTGGACTGCTTTGCAAGCTGACTGTCGACTGCCAAGTTGCGATGGTGAGATGATAATTAGGCTGCTAAGCGAAGATGAAGAGTCCCACCTTCGATATCTCCAAACTCGTTCTTGAGAAGTACGACCTTGTAGTCTTTTGGGAGATTTGGAAGCAAAGAGAGGATTATCGATGTCTTTCCGGCACCCAGAAATCCTGTGAAGACAGTGATGGGTATGCTGGGTATCGACATTGTGGTGATGAACGTCGGCTACTACTACTAAATGGGGTACATATGTACGAACGTGTTGACCCGAAACATCATCATGTCGGGTCCCGCAAAGCGTTCAACGTCGACACGGAAAACTGACCCACTCTTGTTCGACGCATCCCACATCGCCGCCGTGCACACCTACCTCGCGTTCGCCGCGTTCATATCTGCCCTCCTCCTCGGCTGCGCATTCCACTACAAGAAAATCGTAAAGAACGGCATTGCAGGATATCCTGAAGAGTGGTTTCCCTCCGTCTCCGCGACGTCAGTGAATATTCGTCCTCTGTTCTCATCATTTTGCTCATACGTTGCCTTTGTAGCATCGGAGACTGGTATCCGGAGCGTAATGTCTTCCAGATTCTCATTGCCATAACCAGCGGTCCCCGTTTCGCTCTTGTATTTCTACAGTACTTCATCACCCGCGCGTCTCACTCAAGTTTACCCGGTTGGATCTTCCTTACCGGCATCGTACGCACGCTCGCGTGTGGAGGCTGGGTTTACATCACGTCAACGGACCACCACGATGCCCATGATGTGCTCATGGTACTGTATATCGTGTGCAACCTCCCATGGATGGTGGGAGGCATCGTAAATACCCCTGCAAATCATGTTCAAGTAAGAAGGAAAAGGTTTGCGTCCCTGTTATCCGCCTGTTATTCTGTTCTGATCCCACGCTGACAGGCAATTTGTCGCTGTCGCGTAAGTGTTCCCATTGCTTAGTTTCGACACATCGCTGTATTCAATAAACTAGTTTCTTTGCGACGATCGTTCCTTTGGTTTATTTCTTCATCCAACATAGAGTACATAGCATACCTGGAGGTAGGACTCGTTTCCTTTATTTTTCATGTAAACTAACTTTCTCATAGCATATACGCGTTTCGCTTTCTTCGAATGGAGTCTTATCTTTTTGGACGTGTTCTATGACTCGATCTCGGCAGCCGACTTCAAAAGTTGCAATTTGCAGGCAAGCAAGTTTCGACCTGGCCATTTCTTTCTGCTTACCTCGTTCGTAGATCGCTATTGGCGTATCGTTGGACTCCAGCATTGAGCATAAAGACATGTACAACCAACTGCATCGCCTCGTTTGATTGCAATCTAACATTTTGGTATAAATAGACCCCTGCCCCCTACCCGTGACGAGAAATTGACGTCTGTTCACAATAATATATCGGCACTGAATGGCAAATCTACTCTTGTTGCTGTCGAGACTCGGGCGACACCTGTCTCAAATGGACCTAAATCTGATGCCCATGTCAAAGGAAATAGCTTGAGACAATTGACTCGCCTGCCAACTTTCCAACTAAGGCCTTGGTTGAGCTTCGCGGCTGATGTTTATTTGTGTGAGTGCTACGGTTTGCCCCGTTTTGTGTTTAGAACCTGAACTGCGAATTTCTGCCATTGAACTTATAAACCCGATTAGCATATTTATTCTGGTCCACCGTAACCTCTTTGCTTACGACGCTGTTCTACTTTTCTGTCTGGGAGCTCGGTTTATCTGGCGCAGAAGCAGCGTTGTTCATATATCTCTCCCCGACTTTCCTTGGAATAACGCATCTTCGCAAATGGGCAGTGACCAGATGGGGTAGAGTCACATTAAGACTGCTTTCCTTGGTTGGCCTGGCAGCGTATAAAATCGATAGCCCCTTGGATCGACTTTGGGCCGTCATCGTGGCCAATATAGCTGTACTTCTGAGTCAAGTGGCGGATTGGACTGTTGGAGATGCTGCATACCAAGGATCCCGTGCGTTCTTTTTGTTCCTATTGCGAAAGACTGATAATGACTCTATCGATGTTACAGTATTAGGTTTGGGATTGATACTCTCGTCCCTGTCCAAGCACGCCAACCACTCAAACAACCCAGGTATGAGATTTCACAGCTCGTGCAAACCGACATTGATTTTGCGCCGCAGTCTGGCCGATGTTGAATGAAGAAACTGGTGGTTACAACAAGCTCGGAATGATATTCGCTGCTTGTGCCATTCTCGAACTAGCTACTCGTCGGTCTAGCCCTCCCATCAAGGAAGCAAAATCAGATGTATTCAAGGATGCCTCAAAGGGCGCAAAGGACATACCACCACACTGGATTCCTACGTCGATCGCACTGGGGTCGTTGTTCTTCACACTGCACTGCATGTTCACCGACTCTAGTACTATCATCGCGTGGTCATGGACCGGATATCAAGACGGTCAGCCGAGAGGTCCGCTGCCGCATTTACACGGAGCCATCACTTTATTTGCCCAATCGCTCGGTCTAATCATCCCAGCCGTTCTTCCAACCTCGGCTTCCTCGGCATTGCTCAACCACCCTCTGTGGTTTGTATACGGTTCTGCGAGCGCGTTTGTGATGTACCGCTTCCGCGACTGGATAGGTTTTCTGGGCGGACTAAGCTTTGCAGTATTCTGCATGTCGATCCTCCCTTCAATTTTGTCGCAGTCTTCCGCGTGGCAGGGCGACAAAGCTGGCAGGAGATTCTTCGTGACATTCTTTGTTGCCATTCTGTTCTACCTTGCGAACGTATGGACCGTTGCGTATGCCTTCGTGCCTGGGGGCATCTATTTGCGGGAGAGAACTGACTTGTACGTACCTCTTGCACTTGCTTCATCTCTTACTCAACACTTTGTTCTCCAGAGTTCTCACAGCCCAGTTGGCTGCTATTTCGTTGGCCTTCCGCTCGCCGTTCAGAACATCTCACAAGCACAAGTCTTTCCTGCGCCTTTCGAGTTCCGCACGCACTCAAATTCCCGCTCTCTTGTTTCTCCTCTCCCTTGCTTCTGTTCTCGTTACACTCCTCCGTTGGCCTGCTGTGGGTCCCAGACCGTACAAGCCTGGGACAAGAATGTTTAATGCTGGTATTTGGACTGTTCATTTCGGGATTGATAACGTAGGACATGACAGTCAGCGGCGTATTCGGGACGTGATCAGGTGGGTCGCTACTCTTGTCTGTCCGGAAGCCGTATGCATGTAACGAGCCTGATTTCGGTGTCAACAGAGATTTGGAGCTTGATGTGGTGGGCTTGCTGGAGACAGACTTGCACGTGAGTACTAAAAGCATCGTTGTACGAATTCAATTGACATGTATCCCGATCAGCGGACGGTGTATGGGAACCGCGACCTGTAAGTTGTGAAGCTAATCAGTCGAATGGATTCTGAACGTGACACGTCGGTCAGGACTCGTGTGGCTGCAGAGGAGTTAGGTTATGTGAGCCCGAAGTTTCTTTTGCTAGCGAGTACATACCTCATTGCCCTGCCTAGTACGTTGACCTAGGTCCGGGTCCAAACCTGCATACATGGGGGGCAGCCCTGCTATCCAAGGCACGCACATCTATTTCGACATTCAGTAGAAGACTGACCCAGACTCCCAGTTCCCGATCGTTTATTCTCGTCACCACCTGCTTCCGTCGCCTCACGGCGAACTCGCCCCAGCCATTGAAGCTGTTCTCGATGTATACGGCACCGAGATCACGGTGGTCGTGTCGCACAACGGTCAGGGTATGTATATGCTATGTGAAATCACATATTTGGTCGGAAAGCTCACCGTTGTGGGTCCCCACAGAGGAAGACCCGCTGGATAGAGAATTACAAAGTATAGAACTGGCACGCATCATGGCTTCGTCATATCCTCGACCGGTGGTGTTCTTGGGATACGTAGTCACCAAGCCTCTGGCACCTAGACGTATGTGGTTCTCGTTGACTAGTCTTCCGCTCGAAGCTGAAGGAGAGGGGACAAAGCCGCTCCGTATGACATCCTTGTGAACGACGGACTTGTGTATGATATCGATCCGCAAGATATGGACAGGTGGTAAGTAGACTTGGCCCTTACTCCGGGTGCACGATTCGTTGAGACAGCTCAAATAGGTGCGAGTATATCTTGTACCGAGGCTTGTATCGCACTGCATATGCGAGGGTGTCTCGTGGAATCGTTACCGACACGGAGATGCAGATTGGACAATTTGTGCTTCCAAAACATGGCTTTGTCCTGACCAATCAGACAGCGGAGTTGCGTCTTCAGCGTTCATGGAAGGAGGATCTTCCAGAACATCATGTACGACATTTTGTTGTGTTTTTCTCCTTCACTGATCATTTATCCCGCCGACAGTGGTTCCCGACAGAATACTACGGCAATGAGCACGAAGGGGGCGTAAATGGCCACTACTACCACGTCTTTGATACCGTGCGTACCCAATGGCGGCACTCCTGAAAAATGCTCATCGACCATTTTCTAGCCATTATATTACCAACTTCCAGATGGCGCTGTGCTGTAGAATAGTGTTCTCGTGATGCGACGATCGGTATCATTGTTGTCTTTTTGCACTGCTCTCATCAGTTCCATCCTGCCCATCCTCATCGCTACTCTCGTCGTACACACCATCGTCTTCACTGTCTTCGTTGTTGTGTGGCTCTTCTTCCTCCCAATTGTCTTCACTCTCTTCTTCAGAACTACTTTCGGACTCTTGCTTCTCGTTGTCGCTAGCATAAAACTTATCCAAGTCCCTCCAGTTTTCCTTGGCTTCGCGAACGGGCGTTGAGCTACCTGTAGGCGTGAGTACGACTGGCATGACACCCGCCGACCCCAATGCTTTTGGTGCCGCAAAGCCCGCTGAGCTGATTGCTTGAGGAGGCGGTGCTGCAGGGAGCATGTCTTCCTCGTTCTGCCGGAGCGATGCATCAATTCCTCCTTCCAGCCATTCTGGGAGGACGCTATCGCCCAGCGTGGCCTTGCCTGTGACTATGCCAAGGGACCCGATCGGTAGATAGTGGTGACCTGGTCCACGAAGCGTTAGAAATCATGTCTGACAGGCCAACCCAAAACGAACGGATCGCACCAAAGGCCTCCTCGCTCTCCTCGACGATGCCGGCTTTGCCATCGAACAAGACCTTCATCACTTGTTCCCGTCGAAGTACGACGCCGCTCTGCTCCTCTGTCTCACTGCCGCTTATCGTGGGCGATACGCCAGCGAGAAGAGAGTTAAGCATACGGGTTCGGTCCCGAACGTCGTAGTTGAGGTCATATCGCCCCAAAGCCAAGACGTGGTGACAAAGCAGATCCAGCACCGGGTTCATCGGGCACAGCAAAAAAAGTTTGGCAGCAAGGGTCAGAACCTGAAGCTTGACGAGAGATTCCTAGTTGGAGACGTCGATTGGGCACTGGCGCGAGCCACGAGGATAGGGTAAAGCAACGTACCTCCGTGGAGAAAGACTTGCAAAATTTACGCAAGACGTCTGGTGCCCAATCGGCAATACCTTCTATTACTGTGCTTCTTCCCGGAGCTGCGCCGTATTGTCCTACCAGCCAAAGAACACAAGCACGCGCTTGAGGGTGCTTGATGTCGTCAATACGTCGAGCAAGAAGCGAGATTATGGCGAACGGCGACTGGGACAACGGCGCGGGTGCAGAGGAACCAAGAAGCTGGTTCTGGATGAGGGCTTTCAAGACCAATACGGCGTTGCTGACAACAATATCTGATGCATTCTTGGCAGAGGTTACAGTACAGTGGGTGAGAAACGTACCATGTCTGCTCTTGATCATAGTCATCAGGGCCGAGAGACACTGTGGTGTACATGACGGAACTACTCTTGCGCATCGACCAACAGCGTGAATCGCATCTCCGACTACGATATCATCTACATCTTCAGCGCAATCCTAGAAATTCAGATATGGGAAACAAGATTAGACACTGGTGTTCATGTTGGAATCGAAACACACGATAAACTCGCGAAGGAGGGATTGGTGATTGTCGACGTCGCAAAGGTTCAGCATCACTTGGATCTTGTCTCTTTTCACTTGCGAAGGATCGTCAGTGCGCACTAGAAACCGATGGTATTGAGCTGAAAAGAGTTGCTATCTACTGATGAGCCGTGTCCCAATATCGGATTCAAAGACTCACTGGATGTGCGCGCGTGATAATTAATATATACGCAAGGACCACACGCTCGACTTCTCGCGATCCGCGTACAAGGCGAAGCAAAGGGTTCACAATTTTGCTAGCAGACGACGGTGGCCCTGCGTAGTAGAAGACGCGCACGACAGCAAGCACTACCTAACCATACGTAAGCAAAAAATAATTTGGCTCATATGTGAATGGGAGACGTACCGCTGGGTTTTTGGACTGGAACAAAGGCTCTGACGAGACAAGAAGGAGCTGAAGGTCAGAATCAACTTCTTCTTCCACTGACTCGCCATGCTGTGAGACGGTAGGGTGGGGCAGCATAGTCCGTGCATATCTAAGTAGAAGATTGAGGAGATAGACTTGTCCCCACTCATCCACATCTATAATAATTTTGCACAGACGCCTATATTGTCGATGCAAGAGATCTAGTCGGGTGGGGCAAACAGACTCGAATGCAACGATGGCGCTGCCTATAGAGAGAGGGGATCGGTCGGCGAGAAGAGTGGTTATGACGGATATCAGAGCGGGTTGTTGTGCGGCATCTAATCTAAAATATATAATCATTACTAGTATAGAAAACAAACAAACAAGCGCAGCTCGTACTGGAAGGCCTTCGGTATTGCTAGTGCAGTTGCCTTGCGAACGTATGGACTGAGATCTGCTGCGCATTTCTTGATCGCGACGACTACCAGACTGCATATCATCGGGACTTTGATGCCACTCAGGACGCGTAGCGCCATGGCGCGAATAAGCGGACTAGAGTCGGCAAGGTCCTTTTGGAAAGTGTTGATTGAAAGCAGAGCAAGATCGGGCTCGTGCTCGGCGTAGCGCAAGAGGTAGATATAAACCAGTTTTCTGATCTCGAGGTTTTGTGAGGCGACGTTCTTGACGACTTGGGGGAAGTAGTTCGAGACATTGCGACCTTTGGAAATAAGCTATGGTACGATTCGTTGGTCCAGACGGCGTTCAACCTTTTAGATGTGCACTTACGGCTATGAGACGCTTCATAGCGTCAAGCTTCTCCCTGTCGCTGCTGGAGTCGAGCTGTTTCCCGATGTTTTTGACCTTGTCATCCGGCATGTCAAAGATGGATGCACCGCCGCGTGATATGGTGAGGTCACGGGTGTGCTCGCTGAAGGTCTCTTGGATGCGCATGCCAAGTCTCGCTGCATTTTCAGTCAAGGCATTGAGATTGACGTTGTCCATCGTGTGTCGAGTCTAGCACAGAGATGTGTGAAATCTATGCTCTTGAAGTCGTGGTGAACGTTGTGGGACTCATGTCGTGGTCGAGGCCGATCGAGGATTCCAACGCGTCACATTTTTATACCAAATCCAGCGAACGCCGCCGAGTCCAGATCAATCACTTTAGAAGTTCTTCTAACCACCGTTGACAACACACTACGATTTCACGGCATTATGTAGAGTGGTGTCTCTATATATCTATCAAGGCTCCAAGGAGGCAGGGAACGTCCCGTTCTCTCTTTGTTCATCGAACCTGCCAATCTGTGGAGAACACTCAGCAGTCAAACAATACGCCGGATGTTTGTCATACCCATTCATCTGTAGCTCAAAAATGAGACAACGGGATATTGCACGTCGACCTAAAGCACTCACTTGGACAAAGAGAGTTATATGCCCTCTTGAACTGCTTGCAGGGTACAAAGTCTTCACCTTTGGCGGCGACACATTTGAAATAATCGGTATAATTTTGGAAGCTGCGCCTGAGCTTGAGCCCACGAGTCCCCGTATTCGAGATATATAATCATACCAGTGCCTCGTCTGGTTCGTATTCGGGAAACGGGCTGAGATGGGCGTGGTGTTAGAGAGGGTAATTCAATTAGATTCACTTCAACTAACCGTCAAAGCCTGCAGTCTGTAGGACGTACTTGCTGTAAAAAAAATCAGGTCTCCGGTCGCATGAGTAGAGTACATGGCTATCACCTGGACAAATCGGATTCAGACATTGTTACAAGCCGTTGGTGGAAAGACGGACGAGCGAGTCGGAGCACAACGGATTCTATACTATGGCATTATATAAGCCACCAGTTAGCTCTAATTTATCTCCGTAGTACCCTCCCCGAAACTGCCTACAACACCTGTCTTTCCATCATTCGATTATGGACGCTCTCAAGGCCGAAATTGCACTCAAACGAAAGACCATACAGACCGATGTCGGCTCCCGGCCAACAAAATACATGCGACGAGCAGACATAGAGAGGATCAAGCGTGAGGAGGAGCAGAAAGCCAAGCAATCAGCTACGCAGGAACAGGTTGGAAGTAAGACTGAAGTTATTGCTACAGAACAGGCGCAGCCAGATGCAAATGTGGGTATGCTTTCTTGCATTCCATTAATTCGTCTTTTACATTTCAATGGGATACAGAAACTACCTATGTCGAATTCCTCCACCCCTGCCGTGGAATCCCGAGATTCAAGCTCACCAATCCCTGAGTCATCTTTCAATATCTCAAACGAAGAGACTATCCGGAGACTTCGTACCAAAGGTCAACCTATCCGGCTCTTCGCCGAATTAGACAGGGACAGGAGGTTACGGCTACGCGCGCTGGAGCTAATTGAGGAAAGGGGAGATGATTATCAGAGTGGCCAGAACGATTTCAAAAAGGCCTTGGAAGACGTTGAAAACGTAGAGCGAGAGCTTAGGAATAAGAGCAAGGGGAAGAAGAAGGATGATGCTGAGGAGCCGAGCACAGGCGTTCTGGACCTTGGCTTGGTCAAGACCGACCCGGACAGGCTATATCCGCTCATCTACTATGCACTGAAACGCACTCTCAAGGAATGGGAGGAAGCCATGGACGAAAGACCAGGTGAGAAATGTGACTTCTTGGATCCATCAAGCTTATTTTCATTCACAGAGCATATCAAGCGGACTACGCAAGGAACGGTAGCAGCCGCAACCCAAGTCCAGTCTGCGGAATACCTTAAACCGCTCTTCAAGTCACTGCGTTCAAGAGTACGTCAGTTATTCGCGATTTGTCTTGGCTCGGATACTCAGCGGGTCACAAGTCGTTACCTTCGGACGTGTTGGCTCGCATGGCTGAGATTGTCCACTACATGCAAAAACGACAATATCAGAAGGCCAATGATGCTTATCTCAGATTGTCGATAGGCAACGCGCCATGGCCCATAGGTGTGACTATGGTTGGGTATGTCTACTTCCAAGCTCATCTATATTTATCATTTACCTCCTCTCCTAGTATTCACGAACGTTCGGCACGAGAGAAGATTTCAACAGATCAAGTAGCCCATGTGCTCAACGACGAAGTTAGTCGGAAATACATTCAGAGCCTGAAACGGTACCTTGATCTTTGTTCTCCTGAACAACCCTGGACAACTGTTGACTATCCCGTAGACTTTTGACGTTCTCACAAACAAAATACCCACCAGAAGACGTCTCACAGTTGATGGGATAAATTAAGAGGAACTGTACAGCAGTATAATTTCTGATCGTTGTTGGTATGTGCTTTCTAGTGCTAATCGTGATGCATTATTTCTTGCCTTTCGTACTCTTTCTAACTTGCGGCGCTTTAGTATCATCTGCTTGAGCAAGCGCATGCCCTGTATCCCGGATATGATTAAACAGTTTAGTTCGACTGTTAAAAGATTCATTGCAGACATTGCAAGCCTAACGGGCAATCAGGACATGGTTGACAACAAACAAATTGACTGACTTGCGCTACAGTCTTTCCAGTCTCAGCAGCTTGTGCCTTTCTTGCCTCTCGTAACTTTCGCTTTTCTCTCTTCGACAACTCTTGCGGTGCTGATCCAGTTTCTGGAGCTAACCCTTCACCATCACATGCGGTTATATGATCAGATTCAGGAAGTTTCTTGTTTGCAGATGCTGACTCCTCTAAAACGACATCATCTTCTAGGACGTTGGCAGTTTCGGAATGATGCGCGGAAAGTGTGTCTGAATCATCGCCTTTGGTTTTCTCGGGCGGCGTTAATGGCGGAACAACATTTTCGTCAACTCCAAGAACGTGGTCCTGCTCCTCCACATCCCAACCTTCTGCCGATAGCCCGAGTTCTTCATTTTCTTTCAAAATCTCTTTCTTCAATCTCTCAACCTCTTTCATGTGCCTTTTGCTTCTCTCATGACTGTTCCAGGCGGCTTCACTCTTGAATGATTTCCCGCATGCAACACATTCCCATTCCTCCGGATCCCTTCCTTCTCCTGCGGCCCACTCGAGATCGTCGTGCTGGTGGTCATTGGCCACTTTTTGCCATTCCTGCTCAACGTATGTGGTATTGTTAGTTTGTGTTCTCTGGGGCGTGGACTTGGAGCTCGATGATCTCTGGGAATCATTGGCCTTGGCATGATTCATTCGTGCTTGGTGAGCAAGATGGCTCTTGTAACGTGGGTCACGTTTTCGGACGAACGTTGCCAAGGACTGCCAAATCCGAGGTCGGTATGGATCTGATCATATAGAGCGCTGACTCAAACACATACCCTTATTGTTTCGTTATATTCCTTTCGTGCGTCGTCCCGCGCCTTCTTGTTTTCTTTCTCCATCAACCTATAGATGGATCAGTGTGAGCCCTCCCGTCCACGACTTGAATGTCAGACCTCCGAACTCTCCGGTCAGGCGCATCTGCTGTATTATAGTGGTCCATCCACATGAAATCTTTCAGCGTGGAGAAGTTTAGCCATGCATTGTAGAAAGTCCTGACAGACTCGGACGGTGTCGTCGAAGATGTCCAGGACCACGTCGAGTCGCCAAACTGGGGATACTCGACATCAGATAGCATAGCCTCCTCTTGTGCAAGTCTAGTGAACAGATTGCGATAAAGGGTGAAGAATCCCTGAAAAGAAGATCGTGAGGTATCCCGATCGCATGTAAACAAAAGCGAAACGCACGTTCTGGCCGTCATCGAAACCGGACCACTTGGTGGAATCGAAGAACTGAGTCAAGTGTCGCACTGTCAAACCACGATCACGAGCGCGGGGAGGCGGAGCGCCCCTTTGGATGTCCTCGAACACTGCATCTGCATCTGGCTCTGGTGCGAGGGATGCTTTGTGGGAGTCATACCAAGCCCGTTCCTACTTGGGCTCATTGCGTCAGGCTCTGATATGCACAAGTATATTGGTATTTTGGGCATACCTGCTCGTCACTGAGAACCTAGAGTGAATGATCATCAAGGATACGCGTGAGCGAATAACTCGACGATGCGGGGTCGTCGAACATGGCCTACCTCATACGCCTGCTGAATGAGCGCGAACCGTTGCGTAGAACCCTCGATATCATCCTTGTTTTTATCTGGATGATGGATGAGGGCGAGCTTCCTGAATGCTTTCTACGATAATTCTGAGATGAGACATCTTGCAAGCGAATTGATGAGTGGAGACATACCTTGATCTCATCGGCTGTCGCAGACTCCTCAACACCGAGAAGCTCATAATA
Organism: Leccinellum luteum; assembly: GCA_038091855.1. Lineage (NCBI taxonomy): Eukaryota > Fungi > Basidiomycota > Agaricomycetes > Boletales > Boletaceae > Leccinellum > Leccinellum luteum. Next base: position 11,940 of record JBBPPG010000428.1, on the reverse strand, counting down.
ATCAGGAACGGCGTTATCTTGAGGTTCAGTATTCCTTGCAGAAGACTCTTGAGCACCCATGTTCTACGACGGTCACCGAATGGGGCTCAAGGTGAGTATCGAATGTCTTCCGTGTAAAGTCGATAACTCCGGCTCCGGGCTCTCTCCAAATTTGGCCGAGATTCCAAAAGGGGAAGTCAGGTAAGGACTTCAAGTTATACTTGACTTTTCCTGCTTCAATAATCACGCCCAAGAACCTCAGAATATCTCTATCTTGCAGTGACAGCGAATCAGTTAAACCATGTCCGACTTTTTTAGATCATCGTCCAGTAGCAAGCCAGGTACGTCCTCTCTCCCTTTCCGTTGAGCTCGGGGAACGCTGAACTCGTCCTCACGTAGTTAACATGGCCGCCCAGAAAGAGGCCGTCATGAACGCAATTCTGGCAGAGATAAATCTTGCCACAGCGCAAGAACTCATTAGTGTACGCACTCCTCCGAGTCCGATTATTCATATATATATACCTGATATGTCTGACTCAGAAAACATCCGAAAAATGCTACGCAAAATGCATCCCGAAGCCAGGGGTGTCATTGACAAGTTCGGAAGAGGTAGAATCTGGTTTGGAATGTCCTTGGTTATCCCTCACCGAATTTCCTTCTTCAACAGACATGCTTAACACGATGCATGGATCGCTACTTAGAGGCATGTGAGTTATCCACCTATCCAGGCCAACTCCCGCGTTTGATTCATGTCTTATACTCGTAGTCAACATCGTGAGTCGGACGCTTACAAACAGAGCAAGCCAGCATGGCAGGGAGGACGCGTCATTACAACTTTAGCGAACCTACAATGTTAATTTGATCAAGTTCATATTATCGTTCCGTGATGCTTCACACCGCAAATTAGAAAGTTTAGTGATATGCTGAGTATGCTGACGGCGAATACTACGAGAGAATCATAAAAAGTATGTATGCTAGTAACTTGGCAGTGTGGGTTGACATGTCCGAATACAACGAAATGATTGCAATGGTTCGTGTGAAGAATGAAAAAAAGGCGCAAATTTGTACTATGGAAGGTGCAACAATTAGTGTTCGAATATTCATGCTGAATCGAAATTGCTATGGTATGGCGTTTTAGGGGTTGATATTAGAGTTGGACAAGCCAGGTATGGCAGAAATGACAGGTATTGCTACGTCGTAGGGGCTTACTGGGCAGGTGTTAGGTGCCGATACACCTGGGTAGAACGGGGTAGTCAACAGTGGAGGGGATGGTGTTCCGTACGGCGTAGACGGAGTGCTCCGAGGTGGCTGAAGGCTACCTGGATAAGAAAGCACCTCGTCCTCGCAGGGACGGGAATGGGTTGAGCTAGCAGAGTACGGTCGTTGCTGTATGTTGTGGGGAGAGTGATCTCGATAAGATCCGCGGCCGGTAGAAAGTGAGGAATGAGAGAAATTATGCGGTAAAACATTTGCTGGATAGTTGGGATAGGCAGCCACCTGAGTAACGTCGACGGCGGGGTGTCGAGGGTATTGGAACTGTATGGTAGGATTGAGTTCGGGAATCGCGCCAGAGGGGGTTGGTGCAATTGGAAGATGTGCAGGTTCATCGTGTAAAAATTGCTGCTGACCGGAGATAGCCGAGGGAAAAGATCGTCTACGAGTGAGAATCGACTGATTTGCTTCGTGAAGGTTCACGCCATCCTGTGGGTGATAATGATACCCAATGCCAGGAATGGCGGTTGGTGGTGACGGTTGAACCTCCAAGACAACTGGAGATGGATTTTGGGAGTGGTAGGTGGGTGAATGAAGCCGAATGTCCGATCCCCGTGTATGCTCGTTGAGGTGACGAAGCACATGAGCGAGTTGAACAGCGGATCCCACGAGATGATGTCTCAACACCTTGGTGGCTTGCAGATCTTCTGTCCAATCCGCACATGTTTTCCAATAGCGTGCCTGCTCGGGGCTTCGGCCGTGATTGGGTGCGGAAAATGATTCGAAGTAAAATGTTGGTGGTCGAGAGAGGATGAAGGTGGCTAGACCTGAACCTGGGGCAGCATTTGTGAATTCGGTTTCAACGATGATATCGAAAGGGATCTCCATCTTGAAGCCGTATCCTGAGGAATGGATGAACCAAGTGAGGCAGCGTTTGGTATCACACAGATACGCCACAAGGTCATGTTGTCTGTGGGGGGTCGCGACTCGACGCCATGTACCAACAGAAAGATCGGTACAAGGAATGATGGTGATGGCTAGAAATCAACCCTAGTTGTTATGAAATGTTTACGACGAATGTCCATCACTCACGTTCGTCTTCATGTAAAAGATTGTGTAACTCTGCCTCAAACCCAGTTGCTAACTGTGGTGGAGTGTCCGGAGGTGATTCTGCGCTGTCGCCTCGACCCTTCTTACCATCCTGTAGTTTAGCTTTTGCTCGCCTGAGAGAAGGTCAGGTGTAAGACAGCCGGCAGAAATAGTAACCTACCGGTTCTGGAACCAAATCTGTGTCTGGCGTTCTTGCATTCCAAGCATGTCGCTGATCTCCTTTCTGCGAGCGGCAGTTGGGCTGCGATCCATGGCAAAGAAGCGTTCCAAATGGACGAGTTGTTCTGGTGTGACACGCGAACGCTTCCGTTTCTCTTTTTCTGCCTTCGCGTCTGCAACACTCGCCTGCCGCAAGCGTTGCGGACCAGACGCAGGTTCTGCCATGGGTAGATGAAGCTTTCCGCAACTGGGTAGCAGAGTTTGAAAGCCAAGGCGGCGGTACTTACCGCTCAATGGTACCGCGTCACAGACCACAGACATATGTGGCCTGCTGGGGCTTGACCGGAGCCGCTGACATGGAACAAAAAAGGGTTAGCCTGGTCAGTTCCGTCTTGACCATTTGTTCCGAGCCCGCCTAGCAACTCCCGGAGAGGACCTGGCGGAATATGAAATATTAAAACCCAGATAGGGACGCAACGTAATTCGCGTAACAAGCACCGCCGTTCCGTTGAAGCTTTGAATAGTCGCCTCTCCTACTCGAATTTATTTTGCCAGCTGGATCTTTTCCGACCACGATAGAGGGGCAGAGGTCGCTACATTACCACAATGTTGCTACAGAGGCTTGTACATGATTTCGGACATGTTTCGCGGGCTTGCATGTGACAACTCGCGAATGACGTTCCTGTGGCGCTTCTTTCTTTTTTCCTTTTTTTTTTGACATGTTGCTGCTGCCGAACAGCCTTGACGCGAGATCCAATCTTTTGCCCAAGGGGGAGCGTAAGTATCAGGTCTCCGTTCCGGGGTCGCGCCCGTCAAATGTGGGCTCTTGACACGAAGAAGCTGGAACGGTCTGTTTTCAAAAACAACCGAGACGGCGTCCTTACCATTTTACAAAACCTAGCTCCATACTCAAACACAGGTCCATAGCAAATAAGATACTCATATACTTACGCTGATAGCAGCAGAGCAACAAGGGAGGTAACTGGTACTTACACACCCTGCCTAGCGCAGAGTTGAAACTTGAGGCTGCGAATCCAAACCGAGCAGGAATGCGAAAGGAGGGAAAAAAGAAAGAAGAAATATATCTCACCCAACCGCATCTAATATCGCGGTCGCTTGGCATCTCTGTCATCGTACCCACCGGAACCTTCTCGTTTGAGATCGCCCCTGTAACCGCCTCCGGCACCATACCCACCACCAGGCGGTCCATAACCTTGACTCGGAGGACCATAGCCGCCTGGTCCACCAGGCCCTCCACCTGCAGGACCGTATCCATTAGCATGACCATCACCAAATCCACCTCCCTGATAGCCGATGCCTCCGCCGCGACCACCCCTGTACAGTGTCAGAAGATGCCAACGCAACAAGATAAACGTTTATCACCTGTAACCGTCATCCCGACCGCCACGGAACCCACCACCACCACCACCACCACGGAACCCTCCGCGATCGCCGAAACCACCACCCCTGAAGCCACCTCCTCTGCCTCCTCGGAAACCGCCACGATCTCCGAAACCACGTCCACCAAATCCACCGCCCCTACTACTGCCCCTAGTGCTCACAATGGGAGGAGCAGCTTCAACAGCCTTAGGTCTGCCACCGAGACCGCCACCAAGTCGTCGTGGCTTCCAACCTCGCACGGTTCGCCCGCGCTCAACATCCACAAGGATACGCTTGCCCATGATATGAAGGCCATCGGACTCCTTGTAGGCAGCTGAAAAGGGATGGGAAAAGACATTCAGAATGGAAATATGAACCAACATACCCTTCATATCCCTCTCACGCTCGTACACGATGAAGGCATAACCCCTGCTGCGGTTCTTCTTGTCTCGGACGATTCTTACCCGTTCAATGGTACCAAAGGTCTCAAACTCCCGTCGTAGATCGTTTTCGGTCGCACTTTTGTGCTGCGTTCGAGAGGTCAGAAAAGCGTGGCAGTGGATCAGAGACATACGTACTAAGCGGGAGATGAAGAGAGTTTTGTAAGGATCTCCAATTGCCTCTCCGTCGTCCGCTGGTTTGTCTAGAGAAACATTAAAAGCGAGCAAACGGACTATTGGTCGTGAAAACACCGACAGGTTTCCTTGGCAATTTTGAAGTCTTCCGTTTTTTTCTTCCGGCGTTCCTCCCGCCTGATCTGCCGTTTGGTCTCTTCAGCGAGAGTAAAAGTGGGTTCTTCGCCTTCTTCCATCGCATCGCCTTCACCACTCAAGAGTGTTGCGGTGGACTGTTCCTTGAGTTGTTTGAGAATGTCTGCAACGCCGGCGACATTTTTGCATCGAATACGGTCAATATCTTTTCCAACTGGACGCTTGTATGGGAGTGGTGGGCGAGGCGCGAAAAGCTTAAGAAGGTTTGGAGGTAGCAGGTGGGTGCCAGGCATGTCGTCAGCTCACAGAGGTCGTCGGGTCGCAAGGGTCTTCGGGTGGGAGTGTTCAAACTCCGACTCTCATACATACACTTCACTTAGAGCCAATTGACTCAGTACGTTCAGATTCGGTCTGTGTCGCATCAACGCTAATTCTACGTAGGTCGAGATGAAAAGTCTACTGGCACTCGTGTCATGTAATCGCTCAGCACTTTCTCGTCGAACTATCATTGCCCGATCTTTTCACCTCCAAGTTCGCCAGCAACCCACGCCAGCCCAACGCGATTTCGCTTCTTATTTCTTTCACAACGACAATTGGGGTGCTGCGCGACAGATCACCCGCCCGCCAACAGGATCAGTAGAGCCACTCCCAGCCTTCCGAGAAACTGCCATCCTCACACCAAAACGCCTCCTGGGTGTTTATGGACAACTCGCCAAGGTGCGACTCACCATGCTGGTCGTCCTTACGGCGGCATCCGGAGTCGCGCTTTCTCCAATGCCTACCACTCTGCCAATATTGCTATCCACTACTCTTGGTACTGCATTGTGCTCGGCCTCGGCAAATACGTTGAATCAACTACAAGAAATTCCTTATGATGCCCAAATGGTTCGCACACGCCAACGCCCGCTGGTGAGGCGCTCAATCAGCCCCTTGCACGCAACCTGCTTTGCTGTCGCGACTGGGATCGCCGGTCCTGTACTCTTGTGGACCATGACCAATCCCCTGGCGGCTGCTATCGGCGCAACAAATATATGTCTCTATGCAGGTTTATACACCTTTCTGAAGCGCAAGAGTGTCTTGAACACGTGGGTCGGTGCAGTAGTTGGCGGGCTCCCCCCTTTAATAGGTTGGACGGCCTGTGGTGGGAAGCTGCTCCCATCGCCTGAGTACCCGGTTACATTCTTCCTTCCCCCGTTTCTCACAGACATTCCCCCCGACGTATCCATGATCGACAACCCCCTAGGCGCCTTTGCGCTGTTCATGTTGCTATACTCTTGGCAATTTCCCCACTTCAACTCCTTGTCCCATCTTTTACGAGCATCTTACGCTCAAGCAGGATATAAGATGCTATCCGTTCTCTCCCCTCCAAAAAACGCATTGGTTAGCCTGCGACACACGGTGCTTTTGGTTCCGATATGTTCAATACTTTTTCCGCTCTCTGGCCTCACGACCTGGGCTTTTGCTCTGACCTCGCTTTTACCCAATTTCTTTTGGGTCAGGTCTGCGGCAGCATTCTGGCGCACAAATGAGGAGAAACAAGCTAGATCATTATTTCACGTTAGCCTGTGGTACCTACCACTGATACTTACGTTGATGATGGTTCATAAGCAGGGGGTGGATTGGACCGATTGGGGTACGCGGAAGGCGGAGGATGGCGGTGAGGGAGGTAAACGCACGCCAGCATAGCAATACTTCAAGTTACCTTCCACTGCTTTGGAATCTGGGTAATCTAACTTCTTTCACATTTTGTGAGAATACAAGTGGTGCTCGTTCACCGTGCACCTATATGATGAATTAGCCTCCCTAGCAGACACAGACTCATCAATACCTGCATGAGTTTACGACGCAGGTTTCGACACGCACGTTAGCGCTCGTCGCCATTTTGCGTTTTGTTAAGTTTACATTATGGTGCGTCGCAAAGTACTGGCGAATGACGCTAAACCAGAGCCCTCATCTTTGCACTTCCGGAGACTCTTCTACAAAACCTCCAACTTGTTTTTCAGCACAGTAACTTTTATGTCTGCTTCCTCCTGTACGCTACGCGTTCCTCTTCCATGAGGCGGTCTATAACCAACTCTCATTCCTCCTGCTCGTCCTCGTCCACTTTACTTGATGGCTGGATGCGCGTCTCGGCATCGTGAGTAGGGGAATCCTCGCGTCGATCTTGGGCGAGAATGGCGGCGAAGAAGTCAGCGGCTCTGTCCGGATTATTGATGACAGATTGTCTGAACTGGTACCACTCTTGCTCGCATCTGCCTGCTGCTGCTGCTGCTCTAGCACGCTCCTCTTCCATTTCATCGTCGTCGAGACAAGGCAAGGTGGACGACTTCGATGGCTGAGGGACGACCCTGGACGCTTTCGCAGCGCTTCCAAAGTCCTCATCTACGTCATACTCCGGTGTCTCTCGCTTGAGATGCTGGCCTTCTTGTTCCAGCTCCAACTCCTCTCGCAGGCTTCTTTCTTCCTCACTAACATGGGCTACGTTCGTGCGATGCGCTTCGCTCCCCAAATGACTACCCCATGCAGATGGAGGTTCAATGTTCGTCTCGCAAATGGCACAACGTAACTGTCCACTGGACGTGTAAGATGCCAACGGATGGTCGATCCGTATTTCTGACATGGGTGATATTGCGGTTTCGTTTGTCGCAGCGCGAGGAAGCAAAAGACAGACGAGATGATCTGAAGCTGACTCAAGAGGCGTGCGTTCGGCGAAAGCCGAACACGACGTCCCACTTTGCATCGTCCGAAAGCGGTAAGGGGGGTGGTGGGTTCAGCCACTTTGACGAACACGCAGCCTTTCTCCTGAGAGCTTGCATAAGAGACCAATACCACCTCAAAATATCTTGATGTAATATCAAAAGTCGCGTAAAAATATTTGCATTATCTTCCTAGCTAGTTAAATTTATATGTCTTCTGTCAAACATGCTTGTTAAAGACCTCACAGACGTCTCAATACATCCTACCACATTATGAAATTGATCGGGCAGATCTCAGTGTGATAGAGTAGTACCTCGAGCAGCATACAGTACACACCATCACACCATCAAACCACACCATCCTTTGTTCTTATAGGCGATAACACATCTTGATCAACATGGAGAACAATCATCTCGCCTCAGGTTTTCACTACGATACACAGCTCCATTCACAGAATCAATTCGAAGACTCCAAACAAGTCTCAACCGTTCCTCGAACACAAGATTTGATAGATTGATTGATTGGTATTCCGAATTACGACTTTGATGACGACTACCGCTTCGAGTACACACCGAATATCACGCACACATCCACCACTCTGTATCCATATGAAACATTTAATCAAGTCGAAGACATCACGGGCCCATCAACTTTACTTAGCAATAATCCCGGGCCCTGTGAAAGTGAGTTCGAAAATTATGCTTTACAATTACACGGAATGAAGCTCATATTTTACAGCTATGCTTATATGTCTTGAAGGTGCAGAACAGCTTGGTATCACCCGGGGCGGCAAAGCGCCAGCGAGCAAGTGTCCAGTTTGGGGTGACACGAACGTTACCGACCTTCGATCACACATGGGAGCACATGTCCTTCGAGCGGCGCGTGGAGTTTTCGAGCCTCAGGCTGGGGTTGTGGATCAAGTTATTACAGGGACACTGCCGTGCGGATTTTGCGGACGTACAGGCGAGCCAGAATGTGCACTCCAGGTCAGGATCAGACAATCGGCCGTGTCGTAACGTTCCGATTAGTTGTGGGTTGTGCATTCACTCGGGTCGAGCCACCGATGATCGAGCTGGAATTTGGCGATACAACATGGAAGCACATCTAGATTACCAGCATCCCGAATACTCCCATCCCGGGAAACCTTCTGGTGCACCGCTCCCGCGCCATGTCTTCAACTCAATGTACATTACCGAGAGGGAGGAGAGATGGGCCGGCGTGCCCACTCGTGCCCTATTTACAAACATTGCAGAAGCAGAGCCCCTGCAAAACAGCACGAACGCGCGCACTCGTAAACGAAAGAACGACGTAGAAGCGTTCGCAACTGCAGCTGGGATGGGTAAATAGGCTCGCTGCACTCTGAATTAGTCTTGCTGGATTATCACACAGTTCATTATTTTATTTTGAGGGATACGTATGGTTTGGTGGATGCTATCGTAACTCTACTGTACTGCTGTTTTGTCCGACCCTCTGATCAGTCACAACCAAATGTGGTAGCAGTCTTCCGAAATCGAGTAATTTGAAAGCGTTAACCGTGACGGTAACGTCCCCCCCCTCCCCCCGGAAAACCTGCAAGTTCGTGTACTGAGACCGTGCTAACGCACGCCTCTTGAGTTGTGACGTGAGCCAGTTCTGAATATGTGCAGTGAGGATTATGAAATGTGTATCTTGGTCGGCTCTGTTTATGCAGATGGCATGGTGCTGGTCGTTACTTATGTAGAAGAAGGGGTTACACTTGATGGTACAGTCAAAGTTGGCTTACGGCGACACTTTTGCTGACCGCGACAGGGTTCGGTTGGATACATAGTTGCTACAAAGGATGCTACGGTGTGTGTAGTGACTGATGTTAAGGTCAGAGTTCAGGTTCCGACTGGAATGAAAGGGCATTCTTACTTGCAAGTCTGGTCAGCAGAGGCCTGCCCACGAGTTAATCGTCAGGCCGTGGATGGCTAATAGGCTCGACACGAGAGTACTTTCTTGCCGAACGGGCCCCTCGTTTGAGCGATGCACCCGTTTTTTACTCATGTGTTTTGGCACGGGAATTGTGCAGCGTTCTTCTAGACGCGAGCGGGGCTCATGTTCTCGGGCGTGAGATTTAGCATTCAAAGAAGTGGTAACATCACCACGGCGGGGAATTCGAACGGAGGACGGTAGCACTTGTGATGCGACCATCATATGTGATTGGAGAAGACGGCATGCGTCATTCGCCGCAGGCAGAGAAGATGGATGAGGGTTGTCATCTTCTTCCTAGATTGAGACATTGAGATAATAGCTTGAGCCGAAGATTCGCGCCAGAGAACTGACCTTAAGATGGTGACTCCGGTCATCTGATTCTCTAAAACATTCCTTCGATGGAGGAGCGTCGCGTTGGGGGCTGGATTGGTACGGAATGGACGAGTATCCATCGCTAAAAATAGAAGAGTTTTGTGCGAGGAAGTTGTCGCTTGCGCGGGCAATGCTTGAGCGATGATCCTGGTCCCGCGGAGGGCGGCCGAAACCATCTCTGAACTGCTGCGCCAACTGAAAGATGTACAGGTTGTCTGGGGTAGTCGCGGGGTGCGAGTCTGAGAGCTGCTTGAGATCACCATGTTGGTAACTATAGTAATCAGACTGTTCGGGTTGAGCTCAGTCCTGGGATAAAGTTAGGCGATGGGAACCTACCTCGGGAACGGTGTCCGACGAGAACGTGGATGCGTAATATGACGGCAATGAATACGCCAGGCATCTATCGGTCACGGTGGGCGCGTAAGCCCAAGGAAAGTACTAGATAGGGTCAAGGTTCGCGCTGTAGCCACAGGTCAGAATTTGACATTCGGGAATCTCCCGATCATGCCAGTCAACGTCCTGCTTCTTTGAGGAAGACGTCTGCACTTCCGTTACGACCTCGCCTGCCCTGGGACGTTGCTGTGGGAGTGCTGACCAGCACCGCACCATCAGTTCCCAATGCTCGTTTCGAATTGTCCCATTCTCTGGGCGAGAGGGCAATTCTTGGGTCGTCATCTTCAGAAAAATCACCTGGTAGTCCGTCTTTTCCTTCCATGGCACCTCGCCCGATAACATCTACTCGCCAAGTTAGTGGTTGCTGTTAGGACACATGGTAGGGAACGTCGCATTACCTCGAACATGATGCACCCGAACGAATAAATGTCCCCCGACGGGTGTGGCTTGCTTCCATCAAGCCGCTCGGGTGCTGCCCACCTGGCTGACCCATGGTTCGTGTTCGACAATCGTTGCAAGTATGTCAGCCCAGGCTGCACTTTCTCGATCGTGCATGCTAGTCCGAAGTCACTGATCCGTGGTATTTGGTCCTTGTCAACGAGTATGTTGCCCTGATAAAAGGTGAGCGAATATCAAAACAAAGGTCACGAACATACGCTGTGCAGGTCTCCGTGGAACATATCGTTTGAATGGACTATCAATCTCATCAGAATATGGGATGATAGCGTATATTCGAAGAACACACGGTATTCTAGACCGGATCCGATGCCATGCACCTGCAGATCGTCAGCATCAGCAATTTGAAACCACGACTCTATAGCTAACCATTTGTAGTCTCTCTATTAATGTGAGTGTTCTGCCCTTCAGGAAACAGTGCAGGGTACCGTGCGACATCCAGGGAAACACTACATCGAGTATTGGTCCAAATATTGTTGCCACTCCAAGCAATGGAACAAGATTCGGGTGCTCGAGTCTTCTCAAAATACCCAGTTCGCGGCGGATCTGCCAACAAACATGAACAGATGAGCGAACACAACACACTTTACATGAAATAGAATTGACCTCGTTATTTAGCCGGTCCAGTTGCCTCCGGTTTTCTTCTGGATTTGGAGAGTCGTAATATCTATGGACCTTCACAGCGACCTAAAGGACATGAGGAAGGTATTGAGTAGCAAAACCTAGGTATCGTACTTGGGACGAAGACTCAGTCATGCCTCTACACCAGCATTTGTAAACGTCGCTGAATGCGCTACCAGAGGCCCGAATGGCGGAATGGCGTTCAATTCGGTCTGTGAGGTCCACCAACAGGCGACCTTCAACGAAAGATCTGGGCGAAGATGACCTATCATCTTGGTAAGTGACCGACAGGCTAACAACGGATGACATGGTTGATTGCATGATCTTTTCTAGGAGGGGTCAAGGGAACAGAACGCTGAAGAAGGGCGACTCCCCTAGTAGTGTTCCGGGGATTAGGAATCGGAGCAAATCCACCCGGCTAATCTACCCCCGGTCCGTCAAGCTTCAAGACTCAAATCCACCCATGTGATTCACCGCTGATTAGCAATCGTGAGAACTATGTTAATCTACGGGTGGATTTCACGAAATCTACGGTGAATTAGGGTATATTTCACTACTTAGTCCCATTTTTCCCAATCCGCGCTGGCAGGAAGTGCTTTGTTGGCAACTGTGAGGCCGTTCGAAGCTTGCTTGGACCTCCCTGAGCTGCCTTGAGTGATTGTCATGGTGTCCACATCATTGAGAATATCTTGTAGATACGGTGCGTGAATGTTGATGTCTGAACGGCCGCCGAGTGTGAATGTCCGTCGCTCGGCACTAACAGCGCCAGGATCCGACTGACGTGGCTCATCGAGCCAAGCATTACCATCGTCGATGGGGTGGCAGTATACGGCAACCTGGCGCAACAACGGAAGTGTCCTTGCACCTCCCTTTCGAGTGTCTTCAACTTCCGGTAAGT
>JBBPPG010000427.1:0-24633 GCA_038091855.1 Leccinellum luteum | reverse complement strand
TTCTAGTGGAGGCGAGCTGTACCTTGGTGGATCCAACACAGACCTGTACACAGGTATCATCACTTATACCGATGTTACTGTGGTGGTGAGCTGGATTGCATTCGAGTGGACTGGGCGTTGCATAACGTATTTTGGCTGCCAGGGATTCTGGCAGGTGAACATAGGTAAAATTCGAGGCAACAACAAATTACTCCTGACAGATGTAACTGCCATGATCGACACTGGTGCAAACTTTATTGTTGGTGATACATCGAGGGTTTCGCGTCTACACAACGCCCTTGGCGGTAAGAGGGTGGGGGATGGATTCTACAGTTGTGAGTACCAGTCCAGTTCCAGTTTGATGTTTATCGACCTCCTGCAGTTCCATGTAGCAAGTTTCCCACGATAAGTTTCGTCTTTGGTGGTGCTACTGGTAGGAGGTTCCGGATCCCTGCATCTCTCCTCAATCAGGGACCGGTTACGGATGGTTCGCCCGATTGTTTCAGCGGCATTGTTAGTGCAAAGGGACGCAGTGAGTTTCGCTATCCATAATTTCTGGTAGCTTACAATGCTCCATGTTAACCTGCCTCAATCCCCAGTACCCTGGACCATCGGGGGCGTCTTCCTAATGGGTTTCTATACGGTTTTTGATTTCAGCAACAAACGAGTCGGATTTGCGGACCTTGCCACTTGATCATCGTGAAGTATCACATAGTAAATATGGGCTATGGGATATTGACATCAATGAGATTGTCACTTAAGGTGTGCGCATAACGTTCTCGAACCGGCCATCACAATCTTGGGATGAGCTCGTCCTGTGTGTCGGGCTCCGTGGGGGGTGGTGGCAAGGACATAGGAGCTCTGGGAACTCCTCATCAGAATGGGTCCCACAGCTCATTCCATGACGAACTTGCAAGCCCGGCTCAATTCGTCGCGGTAGCAACGCGACGCGGGTCAGCGCGCCGACACGGCGACCGACGTGCGGCGGTCCTCGTCCTATCCTCGCCCTCGCCTACCCTGTTCACACACTCGTCCTCCCTCCATCGCCCCGTTGTCACCTCCCTCGCCGCATCGAGGACGGCATACCACCAAAACATGACCTCGACGCAACGATAAAGATGACGATGGTCGCCAGGCAGTGCCAGCGCGGACCATTGACGCACGGTACCCCTAATATGACGCCCAATCGCGATCAAAGCAGTATGATGCGGCTGTGCCACGTACTTGGTACAGCTAGCGGCGAATTATAATATCTGTGTCGCTTCGTCGAATCCTGTTGTACAGATGGCGAAGAGCGATCGTTGGCTTGTGACCGCATGGCAGCGCAAAAGTCCGAGCGAGTGCTACCCCTTTTCTTCAAGCAGGAAGCCTCCCCAATCGTGGCATCCCATCACGCAACCAATCTATCCGGGACCCGACGCGCTCTCATATCGCCTTAGTTTCCTATGCGAGTCTGGCCAACTCCCTCAATAGGGCTCAAGATTGGTAGCTGAACCTTACAGCTGTTTGTGAAAACCTTGTCAAAACAAGATTTTTTTCTGAGTCGCGAATCGCGTCAGACAAAAAATGAAGTAAATTGAACGCGTTCGGACTCGGGGCCCCACGTAGATATTTTGTACTCAGACTCGTAACTCAGTACTCAGTACTCAGTACTCAACGCACAATGTCACGGGAAATGATTCCGGGGAAAATCCGAGTTCCGGGTGGCAATTCTGCTCGTTACAGACCCACTCTTCCTCCTCCATCTCCTCTAGTTCACATTCCAACCCCTCGGCCAAACCCTCCAAGCACTTCCGAGTCCGAGTCTGGGCCCCCTGAACCTGAAGGTACACCTGACCCAGATGAATGGGATTGGAGCAAAGCAAGGTTCTACGACGGAGAAGACCGAAGCCTGAGTCCATTTCCGAGTCCAGGTGGTGAATCTGCTGGCGCAGGTTCAGGTAGAGGACACACTGTCCTGCATGAAGAGAATGCTGCCATGGAAAGTCAATCTGACCTGGAGAGTCTGAGTGAGGTTCTCCATCAAAGCGGTAAGCATATACGGTTAAATGAATCAGGCTGCCAATCTGCATATTTACATTCGGTCTAGTGTCTAAGAATGACTCGAACGACTCGAAGTTTACCTTTGTCAACATAAAGCCGCATATGTTTCACTCCCGGAGCCCCGGTCCATTGGCCGAGCGCAAAAGAAACCGAGCAGACACTATCGAGATCTCTGACTCGGAGGGTGAACACAATCGAAGCCCAAAGAGAACTCATTACTCCCATCTCTCTGATTCTCAGCCTCGCCAACATTCTACAAGTGCCAAGGGAAAGGCTGCTGTCCTTGCGAAACCAAAGACAAGTCGGACACGCACAAAAGAAGAGAAGAGGACAGCAACTACCAAGGGGAAGGGGCGTGCACATCGGGTGCACAAGATCGGGGGTGAACAGCCTGAGGGGCCTGGAGATGATATGAAGAACATACCACGACGCTTTACTGTCCATGTTCAGGTGTGGACTCCGATCGTCGAGAAGAGGGCAGGAAGCTCCAAATCGAAGCGCGTCGACATTGTTACCAACTTGGGTCCATTCAAGACTGATACCGCCTTTCCTTCCAGGAACAGGTGGCAAAGGCATTACCCTGCCGTTTGTCATCTCTACCGGCTACGAAATTCGAGTGGAAATTCGAATCTCAACCTCAGAGCGCACCGCGAAAGAGAGTTTCTGATGAGGCTGGATACGATGTACTACTCGATGCCATCAAGTGAACGTGTCGTGCTCTGCAGCAAGCCATACACAGAACTCATCAAGGTAGAGGTCCGGTTCAGCTTCATAGAGCTCGGATATCGCGGTGAGAATGGCACATGTGATTTTACGAGCGCGTCCAGTGAGAGGGTTAGGTGGTCGAGTAACTGTCCCATGTTCGTCAAGGATGCGACGCCATCAATAAGCACTGCGTGATGAGAAATCGAGTGAATGGCAGATATCGTCGAGTGTCCAGCCAGATTCCCAGAGGTGGAGAGCACATTGCTTGAGGTCCGTGCTGATACGCCGATAGGGCATTTCGAGGTCAAACGTCAAGCGCGAGTACTAGTAGTAGCAAGACACGAGTCCTAACGCGTCAATTTACTTCATTTCCTTTTTTGTCTGACGCGAGTCGCGACTCGTTTTGACAAGGTTTTTACAAACAGCTGTAAAGTTTAAACGGACTCGGATAGGCAGCGATTACCATAACGAGAGCTTTCGCAGGCCCGAAACCGTTACTAGTACCACCACTCCCTTACATGCCCCTACTCGTACTGTACATCGCTTGCCCTATGGCACGACCCCGATCCTCGGAGAGGGTTGTCCCGACGGACGAGCAAGCAGATATGACCGCCCGAGCATCCCTCTTCACACACACTTCGGCCACAGTCCGGTATGATGTAAATATCAGATCTCAGCCTAACTCCCTGAAAACAGGCACTGACTGGGGCCTCGAGCCTAAAGGTCTAACGATCCGACTGTCATTACAGCTCCATCATTCATCAGTTTTATTTAAATCATTTGTTTAGTTCATACCCACGATTTGCCCATGATACACTCCAGATCGTTGCCATCCAATGCTACATTAAAGGCCAACATCATAATGCCAGCAAGTCCTTGTTTTCGTTTCTCTTGATTCCCACCTCAGGGCAACCTGTTCGAAATGCACTTCACAATCGTCACGTCAATATTAATCATTGCGATGATCGTCTTGACACCCGCAATGGCTGGGCTGCACCGGAAAATCAACGGGACAATCATACCGCTCACTAAACGCCAGTCGTTGTTGAAGACTGATGACATCGTCAATTTAAACGCAGTTTACTCACACGTTGAATCGCTCGACAGGTACTAGTACGTCATATCAACTGACGTCGCACACGTTAAGGGATTTTTTAATAGCAAGATCCAGCGTGGCCTCGAAAATTATGAGAAAAATATGGGAATTCCTCACCCCCTTGCTGTGCAAGGGTTTGACTCGGAGTCTGAGCCTCTAAACTTGAAGCGCGCCAGCGTTGTCGCCCCCTTGACGAATTCCATGAATTCTATGTGGTACACCACCATCTGGATCGGTACTCCTGCCAGATCTTTTACTGGTAGGTTGTCCAAGTCCATGGAATATATGTCAATCCTGATCTCCGCTGCAGTCCAAATCGACACTGGTTGCAGGTCGGTGCTTTCCCTCAACCCTATGCAGCTCATTTGCTGAATTTTGCGCAGTGATCTCTTCGTACCGGGGTCCGACTGTTCGGATTGCGAAGGACATACAAAATGGGATCCAGAATCATCTGAAACTGCAACTGATCTGGATTCGGGATTTGAGATTGGGTTTGAAGATGGAGACGACGTCTCTGGTAAACAGTACATTGATAATGTCACCATTAACGGCCTCACTGTATGCTTTATTTGTTTTATGAATGTCATCATTCCTGACTAGCGTATAGGCAGACTATCAGACTATTGGTGGTGCAACAACATACTCCTCCAACATGAAAATCAACGAATTCCCCTCGGATGGCATGTTGGGAATGGCATTCCAGTCTATCTCGAGGTATCCTGCTATTCCCTTATTCGAAACACTCGTCGATGAAGAAAAGGTGGAAGAGTCTGTATTTTCCATCAAGCTCACTTCTAGTGGAGGCGAGCTGTACCTTGGTGGATCCAACACAGACCTGTACACAGGTATCATCACTTATACCGATGTTACTGTGATGGTGAGCTGGATTGCATTCGAGTGGACTGGGCGTTGCATAACGCATTTTGGCTGCCAGGGATTCTGGCAGGTGAACATAGGTAAAATTCGAGGTAACCGCCAAATACTCTTGACGGATGTACCTGCCATTATCGACACTGGTGCAAACTTCATTGTTGGTGATATATTGAGGGTTTCGCGTCTACACAACTCCCTTGGCGGTAAGAGGGTGGTCGGGCGGCGTGGATACTACAGTTGTGAGTACCAGTCCAGTTCCGATTCGATATTTCGTTTCCATCGACCTCCTGCAGTCCCATGTAACAAGTTCCCAACGATAAGCTTCGCCTTTGGCAATAGCGGTAGGATGTTCCAGATCCCTGCATCTCTCCTCAATCAGGGACCAGTTTCGAAGGGTTCGCTTGACTGTTTCAGCGGCATTGTTGGTGCAAAGGGACGCAGTGAGTATTACTATCCATAATTCCCAGGAAGTATTTTCCAGTGCTCCATGTTAACCAGTCTCAATCCCCAGCACCCTGGACCATCGGGAGCGTCTTCCTAATGGGTTTCTACACAATTTTTGATTTGGGCAACAAACAAGTCGGATTTGCGGACCTTACCACTTGATCGTTGCGAGCATAGCATGCTAAATTATGGGCTATGGGATGATGACATCGATCGGATTGTTATTTGAATTTGAATGCGGAACACTTGGGGTGTGAGCACAGCATGCGGTGGCGTTCTCGGACCCGCCACTGTCATATACAATAGGGTGACCTCGTTCGATGTGTCGGGCTCCGTTGGGGTGGTAGGAGGAGGAGACGAGAGAAACGTGAAAAACGACAGTGGGCGATCGAGATGTGCGTCCGAGTCGGGGCAGCCCGGTGATCGGAGCTGGTCGAGGGAAGCAAGACTTGCCAGCAGGCGGTATGTAGCGCACAGACCAGAGGGGAAAGTTTGTTACAAGAACGACCTGCTTCGTGGTTCCCGCTCTCTCCGCATGGCCGCATATGTGGGTACAGTGGTACTAATGGGTGCTGAGCACAAGACACAGTCGATCCGATGTACCTCCCATACTACCCTGGACCTCAAACGAAAATTTTCGACGCCGCAGTGAGGGAACCAACGGATGGAAGTTCATTGATACGCAAGGACTTTTTCTACTATCAACTCGTCCCACCGTTTACAGAAGATAAGGATAAATCTCTCACGTTGGTTCAAGCTTCCCCAAATATACTTCATAGTAGGAACCGCCCAAGTGCCGTTGTGCAACTTCTCGTAGTTCCGTGCGAGAAAGTAGACTGGTTATCAGAAATTTAAGATTAAGGTTGGATACACGACAGATATGGGTCTACTCACATAAAAAAGCAGGTGGGAACGGACGATACTTGGTACACAACTTGAAAATGGGGTGCTAACTTGAAAATATAGGAAAGTTCAGGGGGCGGCCTGACAGAATACACTCTACAACCCAAGAATAAATAGATAAGCATACATACATACTTGATATATAGGACGTCCACTTCCGAAGTTCCGAGTGTACACACAGTTCGAATCAATCGACTAGTTCAATAGGGCTTCACCTCCAAATGAATCTTTCGCAGCAGTTCAATATGTGACGTTGACTTGAAATGAACACACACACCTCGGATATGATCTCACTGATTGGCACAGCAAGTTCCTTTGCATACTCCTCCATCTTCCTCGGCACTCTTTCCTTGCAACTCGGGCAGCTCCCTGCTTTCCTTACCATACCCTCGATCCACTCTGGATTCATCAACGTTTCCGCACACGGCCGTACTCGTAACGCCTCGATGACGCTGTCTTGATAACTCTTCAGAGACAGACGCGGCAGTCCATTCTTCCTGCAGAACTTGCAGTCCAGCTGAGGGAGCGGGAACAAGGACCAGAGCCGAATAAGTTGGGACATGGCTTGGCCACAACTTGCATGGTACTTGACCAAGCGCTGGTAATCTGAACCAGAGATGAAGTCCAACTCGACAACGTAGGCAGGTTCCCAGATGGCAAAACGCAGCATGTATCGCGCAGCAACGTTGGTCTCCAGCTCTGCTCTGTAACGACAAGCGATGGCAAACACGCGCATGGGCTCCTGCTCGAGGAATTCGGGGGAGGTTATCATCTTGACTATGAATTTGCCCACGCATTTCATATCATACTTGTCTGCCGCATCGAGGACGGCCATGACAACATCGAGACTTTCCAGGACGGGGAGCTCAGTGTCGTAGACGGGGGAACACAGACTAAGCAGCTTCTGCAAGACAAGGCTCTTCTCGGCCACGGGTATGATTGGCAGACCGTACTTTGTCTGGTCTGCGGCCTCGTCAAGTGAACAGGGTTGGGGCAATCCGAACATGTTGGCAAAGAAGGGGGATGCCAAGGACAAGAGGAGCTTGTAGAAGCGAAAGTCGACATTGTCTGAAGTCCGAAGGATCACGTCTGCGTTGGTTCGATTGAAAGGAGCGGGTGCGTCGATGGGTTCTAGACATTGAAGAGTCTCGGAGTTGATATCTTGAAGGTCTCTGATGGACAAGAGAGGTGAATCAGACATGGTGGAAAAAGCTGAGAGGGTATCTGTTGTTGTGCGACTACTACATGGACCGAAGAGGGCTGACGACGGGGCGTGGACAAGGTGACCCGGTCAGGTACTAACCGATTGATCCGAGTGGCAGCCGCACGCAATAACAACAACAACAGCCTATCTACGCGGCCTAGCTAAAAGCGGTATTTACATCGTGGTGATTACTTACATCCTAGATCTCTTCATCGTGCGCTCTTTCGTCGTCGGTGATTCGTCTCAATGAGGGTCACACTGCAGATCAAACGAAGCCCTGCGGCAGGCAGTTGCGTGACCACCGCGCGACCATCGCCCCCGCTACCCTGTCAAGCTGTGCAACGTATCAACGAGACAGGGTGACAAGCTTTCAAAAGTCACCGGTCGAATCGCAGTTACATACTCAGTCGGTTTTTTCCCCGTCCAGCGTCGTTTTTTTTTTTTTTTTTTTTTTTTTTTTCGTTTGATAACCTAGTTTAGTCCTGCCATCTCAGGCAGCCTGCGCCCCCTTCGACGGTCTTCGTATACGCTCTCATATGATGCATCAGCCACAGGAACGGGTTCTCACCCTTCTCTGCTTATCACCGCGGGTGTACTGTACTACTTTGCTCTTCGTTATAATCGAACCTCTCATAACGCTCAGGATAGGCTAGGTGTTATGAAGAAGGTATGTGTTATTTGGATAGAAATCCCTCATACCGACGACCAGCGGGATGGATGTCCAAAAATGTATGTGTTATACAAGGTATGCGTTATGAGGTTCTGTACTTCTAATTTTATGTCCAGGTTGTCCAGCAGTCGTTTCCACTGCCACCCATACCCATGATCAGAATGATATTCCCAGTGGGATCTGCGTAGAGTCATGAGAACCGACGCAAACAAGACGGTATGTACTCACATCCGCGATTGCCTCGTCCACTGCCTCGGCAAATCTCTGCACAAAATCCGACATATAGGGCTGCGACCTCCGTCGACAGTACGGGCATCCTTCCGCCCTCTCCAGCGCCTTTCGTACATTTTGGTGCACGGCGGCGGCGCAAGGTGTTTTTTGTAGTATCGCCAGCGTTTCCTCCATATACTCGACCCACCACTCCCGCGCGTATGTCCCGTGAATCAAGAAACGAGCTTCTGCTCGTTGCGTGCACAGACAACAGCTCGTCCACCACTTGAAGAACCTATGGCTTTCTCTTTCCTGCAGCCACGAAAGGCTGTTTCCAAGCGCCGACACCGCTTGCGCGCATTTAGCGCGATAAGCTGAGAGGTGTCCAAGGTCGCTTTGGCTGATGTACCTCAGCGTCGTCGCAGAAGATTCTGGTTGATGCAAGAGGTGCATTGCGGCTACTCTTGCTTCCGATTCGTAACGATGACGATATGCGATGGCGAATGCCTGCAACGGCTCCTTTTCCAGCATGGACGGTTCTATCAATATCCCGCGAACTCTCTTCTCCACTTCGTCCATGCAGTATTTGATGGCTGCCTCCAACACTGCCTCGATGTCTGCAGCATTCCCTAGCTGGGGGTCGTCGACGGTGGCGGGGTAGCAGAACCTCAGAAGCATGTCCAGTACCCGACTGCCTTCGGCAACTGGAATCACTTCGAGACCCTGGTGCATCTCCTCGCGCGGACTACGGACCTGCGGCGGGGGGAGGTCGAACATGGAGTCAAAAAAAGGCGATGCAAAGGCCAGCATACAACGGTGCACTCGAAAGTATACGTCGTCAGACGAACGGAGGATGACGTCCGCCCTGTTAGAATTGAACGGAGCTGCAGCGTCTTGACGCATAGCGTGCGGGCTTGTATATGGCAAGTAAAGGAGATGTCGGGACACCTCTGCGGCTCGGATTTATACACATTTTATGTTTATCTAGGAAGTGATTTCTCCGTGTATGTCGTTCATCCATCTGAAACAACAGACTCTCAGGCATCGACCAAGGATACGGACCGCCCCTCAACCCCTCGACCACATCATGGTTAATGGAGCTAAATGTAGACCGCGTTGCAAACGGTCATTCATGTGTGGAAAAAACGGAAAATAAAAACCCGAGATATTAAGGCCATCTGAGATCACACAGCATCAATGTGGTCTGAGCATCGCATGCCCTCACCTCAGGAAGCACTTTCCGGTAAAAATAGTAATCTTAGAGACCCGTTTCCGTTGTAGGTGGGCGAAATGTGTCTCTGAGATATGGGGACCTTTCAAAAAGTTGCTGCCAAGGGTGCACGCCCCGCCCGAGCAGTTCAGGCAGTCGACCATGTGATTCGACGCCGATTTTACCCGCCGATAAGTTTATAAGCATGATCGAACTTTGTTGGCAGGAAGATTGTTTACCGACTATAGTTGACTCATTAGTGGCGCGGTGTGAACTTGTTAAATTTGACTTGTTCTGAGCAGAGCAGTGAGTCTCCTTTGAGCTCCTTGTTCCCGCTCCCGACGTTCTCGTGCGATTACATTTCCCCGCCGCCAATTTCAGAGCCCACGTAAATTGTTTGCGATCAGATAAGTCTGTCCACGGAAAGAATATCGTTAGTCAGCTCCGTTTGGTTACAATGTTTTAGCCCACATCCCCATGCACTTCCGCGCTCATCGATCATATCAACCAGTCAGGTGGCAAATGTTCTACCTGCTTCGCTAGTGGATGCCGAACTATATCTGCAAGCTTTCCAATACTGTGGGTGAATATCTTGGTGAATATCGTGAAATAAATGGTTGTAAAGGAATGGGTCGGTGTGCAAGCTGGGAAAGAAGATGATAATATACGGCGGCTCGACTTGGCATCACCATTTGTTTGGAGAAAAGTTGGTGGATTTCCGTCCATCTCACCTACTCCGAGGACGACAGTACTATGATGTAGTTGGTCGTGTCTGTCGCAGAGATGCGGAAATAGTGTTTGACAAATCGAGTTGTCACCCATTTAGGCTAAAACTACATAGATCAACGATCAACAAGCGTCTACTTTGAGCATACAGTATATACCCCCTTGGCGAGACCGATTATGGGTGCTATTCATCATCATCGTCTTCACCTTTAAAATCAATGTGTTGGCTGCCAGAACCAACATCAGAGTGCCGATGTGTTCGTTGCCTCTTGGATAATTGTGGCGCTGGTTCATCCTTGCGACGCACTCCACTTGACAAGCGAGATCTGGGTAGAGCACGTTTCGGTCTAGGCGAGTTCGGGTTCAAATCATGGAGAGACACGGGGTGTTCTTCTACTTTTGGGAGGAGCTCCTGGGAAGAGTCGAAGTTCTGGCTACCCCTGCGGCTGAAACTTTGAGACACTGTCGTGTTGCTCGCGTCGCCGCTGTTGGAAGGTGGGGTTGGTTTTACTGTCTGTGTAGCAATCAAATGCTCACCGTGACTGGAACTCGCGACATTTCCTCTTGAGGGTGTCGTATCTCCTACGTAGATCAGCCGCTTCCTCTCGCGCTTCTTCTTCTTGTTCAAGAATGGTCTTCTTTTCTTTCGCCATGGTGTTGAGCGTATACTTGTAATCCGCGCAGCGTTGGCGCAGGTGCTCGTTTTCCTTGACGAAACCTTCAATACGTTGCGTCAAGCCGTCGATTTCGCCTGCCATTGCGGTGAGGGAGGGGATATCCATGTATATTCTGCGGACGGAAGGGAGTATGAAGCCATGGTATTTCTGAGGTACGAATGCAAAGTCCGGTGTTACTGAAATCAGAAGATAAGCAACATGGCAAATGCAGTGACTTTGGTTAGAACCTATATGGAATGCTTTGCGGCAAGTAGGACACGTAGATTTGAGTGCGTCTGCCCCGGAATTGATGTGGCCAAGTAGACACCTTTCACAGTGAACGTGACCTGTGGTGTAAAGTGAGGAGTGGTAGTGATGTGATGATGAAAGACAAACCGCAAGGGATAGAGACGGGATTTCGCAAGAGGTCGAGGCATATGCCACACTCGGCCATGTTGAAACGGCGAGAGATAAAGAAGAAAGGAACGTGAACTATCTCACGTGATCGCGTTGTGTTCCTGACAAACAAGTACAAATATAGACTCGAGCCAATTAGAACTTGTCAAACATACTTTACTACGCTTCTGTCGTCGTCGAAACTTTCTTTCTGAAAAAGGGCTTTCAATTGCCATCACGATCATTTCACTTCACTCACTTTTGGATGTCAAGTTCTCCTTTCATTCCTACTCGTCCATTATCTAGGTCTTCGTCGCGTGGTTCGCTTCGTTCTCCGCACGCGCCAAGTCCGAGTCCGTCTCTGAACGATCCAGGTATTTTTCAGCGTCGTTCATTGTGAATTGTTTGTCACTTTCACTCCACCTGGTTCGTTCTCTTCTTTGCAGTGCTTGTTCGGAATCAAATGTCAACCTTGAGGCACTCTATTCGACAGCAACAGGCTCAGTTACACAACCTAGAGAACATTATTCTACGTGGACCGCGTCCACTCCCCCCAGGCTTTATGGCATCTTCTAACCATGTATCCCACCCTTCCGACGACGTGCTTGATATCAGCTCTCCCCCCTCTTCCTACAACTCCGCGTTTACAACCCCCAAAATGAAGCGTAGATCGAGCTTCGACGTACTGCAAGGACTAGCCGGTCGCGACTCGAATATTCCGCTTCCTCGCCGCGAAAGCGCGATGCCAGGCTTCAAGTCGGAAGGTATCCCGGAAGGTATTCCAATAGGTTTTGGAGGTCTCCCAAACGCAAGGGAATCCGTGAAGCGAATTTCTAGTCCGACCCGTACCCTCAGTCGTATGTCGCTGCCAACCAAAGGCTAGAGGTCTTTCACTGACCGAAGTTTCAACCACATTAATGTATGTTGTTTCCCCAGGTATACCTGTTGCATCAGTCGGTCAGTATCTTTCCCCTAAAGTCGTGGAAAATCTTTCGAAGCCTCATTCCCTTAGGCAATGCTCGCGCGCTAGCAGACGACGGCTCATCCCCGAACCCTAATCGTACATCCACTCAGACACCCCCGCCGGCATCCCCCATTGATCCGATTGCTTTGAATAACCCTGCGAACCTGAATTCTTCCTCTTCCCTCCAAGCCCCACCGTCACCTAATCGCCGGTTCTCATTCACACCAGGAGGGACCTCCAAGGTCTTGGCTGACCTCCAAACCGGTGTCATACATGCAAGAAACGCACTCGAGAATACTAAAACACAGCTTCGTCTTTCACAACGTACGGTTGCACAGCTAACACGTCAAACGGAAGACCTCAAAGAAGGTCGAGAACGGCTTCGACTGGAAAATGAAGGTCTGAATAACGTTGTCGCGCGCAAGGAGCGGCTACTTCAAGAGGTGTGTTCCTGTGTGTTTGTATCAGTCTCATACTTATGTTTTCGGGAGGTTCTCGAGAGGGCACGCAAGGCCGAGGCAGAAGCCGCTACCTTGAAATCGCAGCTCAAGACGGAAACAACCACGTCGAAGCGATCCTTGCGTGAGATGGAGACAGCCCTTGCGGAATCGACCGCACTATCCCAAAAGTCGGAACGAGAGTATATCACATTGCGCGACAGCATCAAAAGCATGGCGGAGAATTGGAAGCACGAGACAGATCGACTTAGAGATGAGATGCGAAAGCGGGAGGACATAATAAGGAAAGAGGCGGAAACGGTTGGCAAGAAGTACAAGCAGCTGGGGGAGGAGATGAAGGCTGTCCAAGCTGCCCAAACAAAGGTGAAAGACCTCCAGACCGAGGGCTCCGATATTCGGAAGGAGATAGAGGATGAATTTCGGGAGGAGGTTAGGCGACTCAAGGCACAGCTCGAGGAGCATTCTCAGCGCAGTGATCAAGCTACCGGAACAGCCAAGTAAGTGTCTCCTTGAGCCTTTGTTGCAGATTGTTGTTAATGGCTCATCATGATCAGGACCCTCTCCTCTGAACTTGCACGGCTGCGCCGACTTATTCAATCGGGTGCAGGATCACCACCGTCACATACGATTACTAGCTTCGAAGATGCGAGCCCGGACTCGTAAATTTTGCTTCCTTCCCATCTAATCGGTTTCAACTCTATTTCTCCTGGACGACTGTCAACACATGTATCCAATACACTCGTTTTCGTATACATACGGCGCTTTCATGTTCCATACCCAGGGTATTTGCTAACTATTGAGCAACTAATCGTTCTTTGATGAAAATCAATCTGAGTCGGGACGCGATGCGTATCACTTGTGAATTTTAGAATCACCTGCCAACGCTGAAACATTCCGGTAATTCGGCCACGTGCCGGATCCGTATATTTATGAGCCCGCCTGATAAACAGCGCTAGCCTACTTATTCCTCCGAGTCCACTCTCATCCACAAACCATGGCCACCATCGCTACCCCCATAACGGAGATGTTTGGAATCAAACATCCTATCCTGCTTGCTGGTACAGTGCATGCAAATAATGTTTGTCTTTCGTGGACTCACGGCTCCGAAACAGGCATGAATGTGGCCGCAGGCCCGGAACTCGCAGCAGCAGTCACTAATGCTGGGGGATTGGGTGTTATTGGCGGTCATGGCTACACTCCGAAGGTGTTGAGGCAACAGGTAGGACGATCCTTTATGGCATGTGCGCTGAGCGCTCACGGGGCTCGACTTTCAACCACACAGATCAAAGTCCTCAAGGAAGACCTAAAGAATCCTAATGCCCCCTTTGGTGTCGACCTCCTCATCCCGCAGGTCGGCGGTAATGCACGCAAGACGAACGTATGTTTAGCTTTCAATGCTCTGCGCAACCTTGCTCACGGGGGCCACTAGTATGACTATCAAAAGGGGAAACTCAACGACCTCCTCGACGTCATCATCGAGGAGAAGGCTTCCTTGTTCGTTTGCGCTGTCGGTGTTCCACCTACGCATGCTGTTGAAAAGTTGCACGCGGCTGGTATACCCATCATGAATGTGAGTTAGTGACCCTGGACGTCGTGAGGCGACTTTGAGAAAATCAATCGTCATGGCAGATGGTTGGACACCCCAAACATGTCGCCAAGGCCCTTGCGGCAGGCGTCGACCTCATATGCGCTCAAGCTGGCGAGGGTGGTGGACACACCGGTGACACGCCTGCGACGATTCTCATCCCCGCCTGCGTGGACGCAGTCAAGGGCCACAAGTCGCCACTGACAGGAAAACCGGTATATGTCATTGGCGCCGGCGCCGTGTATGATGGTCGGAGTCTCGCTGCCAATTTAGCGTGGGGAGCGCAGGCTGTGTGGGTGGGAACGAGGTTCGTAGCTTCCAAAGAGGCAGCTGCACCGAAGGCGCACAAGGACGCTCTATTGAGCGCGGGTTATGAGGACGCGGTGACGACGTTGATTTACACAGGGCGCCCCTTGCGGGTGCGCAGAACGCCATATGTGGACGATTGGTAAGTTGCTGCTTGTCTTGTTGCTGTGCGATCATTCACGCCACTCTCTCCCTCAGGAATAACAATCGGACAGAGGAAATCAAGGAGTTGACTTCGAAAGGCATTCTACCCGCCGAACAAGACCTTCAGCAACACCCGGAGAAGTCGATCCAGGCTCGGGCATGGCTGATAGGACGTGTCGCTGCACTAATCAACGACGTCCTTCCTGCACAGCAAATTATAGATGATATGGTATCAGATGCTTCAAAGATTCTGCAACAGAATGCATCGTTTGTTCGGATCAGGTCGAAGCTATAGCTCTGTACGTCATGCATGGATTTGTAAATACTGTATCCTCCGATTCGATTTTGTCGAACTGTTCTGTTCGGCATCTCCAGAGCGCCAATATCTATTAACGAGTGGCTGAATAGCCTAGCCATGATGGTTTATTTGGATGTCCTTCAGGTGCGGATTTCACCGCATCCTCTTTCACAGAGATCGCCTCGTCCATGTCAACGAGGTTTTTGTCATGCACATGGCGAATCATTAACGAGCGTTCATTATCTAGCCCCAAAGACTTATCTAGAGGGACATCAGGTGTGAAAAGTACCGTATCCCCCAACCCTAAAATGGACTTCTCCAGGTCGAGGACTCGGAGTCTCGGACGTCTCCAAAGTATTCGTAGCGAGTCAACAATAAGTAATAGCCAACTCATCTATCGGGATCGAAATGCGGAGGCGATCGAGTATTTTGTGCTTGCTGGCATCGCGGAGGAATACCCATTCCAAGGCAGCATTCAATCTTTGCACCACCCTGTCGTCATCGAGGACAACCTTGATGACCTGGGAAATCTCCGTCGAACAGAACAACTCAGATTTGGCAGAGCCGCCAAGTGCGAGGACTGCTACATAGTTATCCGGCAAAGTAACACCTAGCAATTGGGAGATGAGATGTTCAGCCTCCATTTTGATAGCGTCCACTTTGTCCCCTGGGGCTTGTTTCGACTTTACCATTACGTTCACATCTACCATCTACAATCAAACTCATCGAGCATGCAGAGGAACGCGGCGAGCAACGACTATCTGAGTCAACTCATGCGTACGGTCGCTAATCTTGATTGACTCGTCACGTGATGCGTGTGAGCTTGGCAGATGCGCAATAACGTTAACGTTGGTGCGCGTCAACCTGCACAATGATGTCCCTTCCGACCACTAAGCAGCTCAAACGGGCAATCGAGGACATTCTATCAAACGCACAAGATAAGGGTCGACTCAGGTATGCATTGCATCTGTTTGTAACGTGTTTTACAGACTTTCAATTCAACCGTTCCCCGATCGTCGATGACGCGCGTGCGCATGACATTCATCCAGCCAACTGACAGTGCGCATCGTGCGTCGCGAGTTGACGACGCGTTTCGGTCTCGAGCAAGACGCATTGGACGCAGGGGAATACAAGTCCTTTGTCAAGGAGACCGTGCATGCCACTGTGGTGAGCAAAGTGTTTCACGTCGCGGATCATGTGGTGGGCTGAGCGGAAACGTAGGAGAAACTCCAGAACGCGTCGGAAGTGAACGGGGACGTGAATGAAAGGTCTCCAGAACGCAAGGCGACCAAGAAGGATGGGACAAGCGGTGCGGCTAAAGTGGGTGAGCGCAAACGTGTTGCGGTGTGTATTTTGTACTTTGCTTGTGTTTTGTCGAGTCGCAAGGGTCACACGTCATTGCAGAAAGCCCGGATGCATTTTCCAGACGAGGAAGCTCCGGAGGAGGTCGATCTATCTGAAGGTGAAGCGCCACCATCCAAGAAAGCCTCTGTGCGTTCGAAAGCTTCCAAGGTGAGATTTCGTCGTGACGATGTCGTACTATTCAGAACGTACAAGCCCTTCAAGACGTCAAAGAAACCGGAAATCGAGATTAAGTACAAGTCCAAGGTAGGTCTGCCTCGACGAATTCCATGTCATCTGTCGTCATGTACGAATCACTATTAGGAGATAATTGAATCCTCTGACGAAGGGGGCGCACCGGAGTCTGGATCACGAATGTTTGTTGGTTCGCCGAAGAAAGAGCAAGTTTCTGCAAAACCATCGCCCTTGAAATACAAACCAAAACAGGTACTGCATTCAGGATAATCCTGCGTTTCTGATTGAGCCACACTCACGTTGGCACATAAAAGCAGCGCAAGGCAGACAATGATGATTCGGATGTGGAAATGAATGCTGCTGAAGGTTCCGGCCCGTCCAGCTCTAGTTCCAAGCTCAAGCATACGGATAAATCACCGAAATCCTCGACGTCGAAATCGAAGGAACTAACCGAGGATCCTGTGCGTATATAATTGGCACGGTGGAGTGGTCTGTTGACACAATCCAGATGGAGTCGGAGCTTTCTTCGGTCATTGACGAACCACCAAAGAAGCGACAGAAGAAGCAGCAAAAGGCATGTTTTGTTTCTTTTCCCACCGAATTACTAATATTGAGTATGTAGGTGTCCATGAAACCCCAGAAAGAGGAGAAGACCAAGCGGAGGAAGAAGGAGGCGTTGTCCAAAGACGAGGAAACCATAAACAGGCTCAAGGTAAAACATTAACGTGCAAAGTGTCTTGGTTTAACGATGTATCTCTAGAACATAGTTTTTGCTTGTGGAGTGCGCAAGGTCTGGAAAAAAGAATTCGAAGGATTAGACAAGTCCTCACAGCAGATCAAACGACTTCATTCCATCTTGGGCGACCTTGGAATGACGCCACGGTATAGCCTGGAAAAGGCTAAAGCTATCAAAGAACGGAGGGAACTGGCGCAAGAACTCAGTGGGTGTCTCTTTAGTCGCTTGAGTTCTTGCTTCAACTTTTTGGTTGCATTCAGAGGACGTGCAAGATTTCGAAAGGGCAATCAAGAGACATGAAAAGGGAGTCCGTACATCACCCGATTCGAGAGAGTCCACGGATCAAGATGGTAGTGATGTAGACGCTCCTGTGCAGAAAAGGGTGAGAAAATGGCATTTACTACATTACTACAAACTAGATGAATTGATATCATTCTTTTTAGCATAACGCTCAGTCAAGTATCATGGCATTCTTGCAGGATCAAAGCGAGGAAGAGTAAGTTTAGCAAGTAGTCTACATAGCCGTTGCTTATATAGAAACATTGTAAGCCACTTATCTGGATTATTTGGCAGGGTTGACTTGCGAAGGCAGATTCCTTAGTTGAATCATTCTCGGCGCTCCTAGCTGACCGGACTCCTTCGCCTGAGACTATGATCCCGAACAATCAATGCCGTTTTACTAAAAGCTTCCATAGTCTGTGTGGGAAACGAACAGGTCGGGTTTGCGGGCCTTCGCGATCGTCGCTGAGCAGGAGATGAGTGACTCGCCTTGGTCAGCGTTACATTTTGGGAACCGGGAATTTGACTTACAACAGGGGCTAAGTTAGCACTAGGCCTCTTCTGGGATTTCATGTTGTGTATGCGGGATAGTAGATAAAATTATATCGAAGGCAGAAAGCATGGAAAACATACGAGTGTTGTTTTCCGAATCTGCAACAAACAAACCTGATCAGTGTGGCCATGACTGACACGCACGTCTCGATTGCGCACTGTCACTTTTAACGTTTCTCTCTTCCGCCCCAATGTCCTTTCCACCATCCACGGAGCCCGACACACCGGACGAACTAATCCCATTATGATGACCAACATCGCACACCGTAGGCATACCTCAAGCCTCCGCATGGTGTTGTGCAATTCAAACAGCGGTCCCTCTAATATCATTATCCCTTTAGAAAGTTATATTTGGGATACTACGCTCGGGGTGGATGAGAGTGGATACATGCTGTTCCAGATTTGCTGGGTGTAGATACACATCGAGCGGATGTGACAAGCCTGACTCAGAGTACATAGCAGCTGGTGAAAGATAAATTTCTAGATGTGACCTTTGCATGTGAATTGGCTTCAACATTTCAACAATCTCAATCTGGCTAACTGTATATGCATCCGGGATTCTTTTTTCAAGGATGTATAGTAATACATTTATCTGAATATACCTGTACATATGTATTGAGCTCTGTGTATGGTGAGGTGGTAAGGCCTGTGGTCTAAAAGAACACCATGACATAGTAGATTGCCAGAAAGCAAAAGAATCAGAATTAGATACAGTCCATGTGGTGGTGTACTGTATGACAAGTACTCTAACCTTGTGTCCCTTGGGCCTTGTTCATAGATCTGATCTTGCTACACATCCCCCAGAATCCCCCTACATTTATAATTAGCACCTCCAAGTTTATGGTGATGTGGACCATGTGGTTGGGTAGAAACCCAAAGCATCTATAGCTAGGGTGTTTACAGGCTTTCTACAGTATGTTAATGTACAATGTTTGAGTATTCTGTATTCTCTTCAAGTAATATGCTATTTTCCTGATGAATCACATCTATGGTGTTACAAGTTCCTTCTAAGTTCTCTGAGGGTATGCAGCTTGTGCTCAGCACTAACTTCATCCACCTGAGGCTGTACTCTCATAATCCATCATACTCACCTATTCTCTCACCACTGTGTCACCTTCATTAATAATTGATCCACACTGTAGTGTCTCATGATATTCACACACATGGGCTAGCCAATGTGTAATCCTGCCACAACAATCAACAAAAGGATCCCATAAAATACTGATTTTTTTAAATATACAGTAGCACACTGCCTTGATTAAGGCAATTATGTACATATATATATGAACTTTGGATAAATAGACCAGATTAAATAGAATACAAGAAATATAAGAAATATTGGTGCCATCATGGCAAATTCATTTTAGAATCTCCATCTGCTCCAAAATCAACTGGAAGCAGTGGTGGCCTTGGCCCATATATAACATATGCATAGGGATCAAGAAAACGATTGAACTGCATAGGGCCCACATAGTTGCTCCCATGTGCTGATAGAATTCCCAGCACATACATTTTATCCATCCAATAAGTAACCAGAGAGGAGATAAATGACACATACAATGCCCTCCCTGTCAGGCTCAGGAGGCCTTCTTTTTAAGTCCATATGATCAATCAGATCATACTAGTAGTAGAGCACAAAAAGAAGAACATACCACTGGCATGTATGCTCCATCCCTCCAAGATTATGTGGATACTCAAAGTTTGAATATACATTTGTGAAAACACAACAGCACTGATGTGAAAAGGATAGATCCATTCATCACAGCAGTGCTGAAATGCACTAGCCAAGCCACCACAAAGGCAGACATATGACATGCATAGCATAAAGCCAGAGATTGCTAATGTGTGTGCAGGAAAGCCTTGCTTGGGTCTATATGAATCCCACTGGCTGTCATACTGGGTCAAGATTAATGACACAAGGATGATTGCAAAGTCGAGGAATATGAAAAGCCAAAAGAGGAGTGATGGCAGCTATTTACCCTTGGCCACCATTGGTGTCTGTTGTGCAAGGAGGGAGACTAGTTCCTTGAACATGATGGTTTATGTGATGAGATTGAATTATTAGGGGCACACAATTGGGGTCCACAATGATGTGGTCACATCTGTGACATGTTTTACCCACAGTGCCCATGGCCATCCCTTCTACTGCATATGTATCCAAGTCTGATTCACCTGATTGGACACTGACATGACAACATGATTATTGAAGCTTGGTGTATGGACCTTGCTTGGCTGACCGTTCACTCCCAAGTCTTGTTCAGAGCTATCCCTGAGTGTGGAACTTCTTGTATCATTTGAGAGTGGTAATAGCCTACTGTAGGTATGCTCCTTGTGGTGTGCGTGTCGCATTTATGCTGACTCTTGATGGTGCTTTCCTCTGCTAGTGGTCGCATTTCAACCCCTGTTTGAGTTATGATGTGCGCTGCTCGTTATGTCATCCTTCCCTCATCATCACTCATCATTTATGTCGTGACTCGCCATCTCCATTGGAGTTACCATATGCTTGAGTCCTTGTCTCATCTTACTCTCTTGGTTGGTCTCCTGAGCCAATGACTGGGTGCAGCACATTCATAGGGTGTCTTTTGTCATCCCTGTCATATTCTGGATCTTTCATTATACCTTGCATGACTGCATGTGTCGATGTCCAGGTCGTCCAGCTTGCCCCGAGCTTTCTCAGGCAAGTTCACTTCCTGCTTTCACTTCGAGCATTCCAACACCTTACCACTCAACCTGCCTGCTATTTCCCCCCTGCCATTACTTCGTCCCGTCCCATCCTCTGGCATGCGGGACATGTTTGAGTTGTCTCTGGTGAGTTCACCTGCTGTCTGGACCTGGGGTGTTAACGTTTGCATTATAACACATGCCATGGTTTCTTAGGTCAATCCCTGATATCCTCGTTGTTGTTGTGTGTTCTCAACATATTGCGCTTGCTGATTTCCTCTCTCTCACCAAACAATTTGGGTGTCTCACCATCATGCAAGCTTCTCGGAAGATGCAGTTGCATTGCGGAGATGTTCCAGAAGTCATCACATTGTGGGGTGTGCTGAGTATCTTCCATAGTTGACGATGATTGCTTGTGCTTGGTTGCACGCTCTCTGACACACCCGTTACCTTGCCTTGGCCTCAGTCTCGAGTTCATAAAGATACTCACATATGTGTGTAGGAACTCGCCATCCATTGGAGACCATACTCAATGTCCCTGCGCGCACTGTTCCTCTTCAGAGAGGGGCACCAGATGGGTGTGAACAGAAATGGATATGATGGCCCTCTCCCCTACATACCACCCAGATCCTTCAATATGCATGAATGCCAGCATATTCGCTCTGAAGGGTTAGCCCTATCAGGTAGTTAGTCAATATTCCTGCCAATGCGGCAATATACTACATACTGAATGTTCTGCAATATAAATCATATCTCATTCTCTCTGAGTCTGTGCATGCCAGAAACTCTGTTAGCCTCTCCTTGCATTCCCCATCAGAAGAATAATAACCTCCATGCTGATCTCCACACCTTGCCCAAGGGTCCGGAAAAGCCTCCGACTTTCTGCCCACACACCCAACATCCACCTAGTACTATCCCTGCCATTTCCTTTGGGTCCTCAAACTCCCCTCAGAGATCTCAACGGATGCCTTGCATGGTTTCGAAGACTTTGTTGAAGGTCAAAACATTCCACTGGAGGGGGAAACCAAGTCCTGTGGCCGTAGCTGTAGTGAGAAACTCTTTTTTGGCCCGGGTTAGTGACAATTATTCCTAATATAGCATGTGTGACCTACATCCCGAAAGATCGCTATAGATCCTGGCAAGGAGAAGCATCGCCAAGATAACACAATGGATGGATCAATATTTAGTCACAGTCTAAATGGTTAATTAAATGTGAATACAATATTTTACATTTTAGCTAACCATTTAAGCATGGTTTAAATAGTAACCAAAAATTTAAATATTGTATTAATATTTAGTCACAGCCTGAATGGTCAATTAAATGCAAATCCAGCTGGTTTGGTGCAGCCAGATCAATATTTAGTCATAGTCCACATGGTTAAAAAAATGTGAATACAATATTTAAAATTTTGGTTACTATTTAAACCATGCTTAAATGGTTAGCTAAAATGTAAAATACCATATTCACGTTTAATTAACCATTTAGACTGAGACTAAATATTGATACATCCGTTGTGTAACATGCGATGCGAAACCTATCCACTGGCAGGTCCACCAGAGCGCGCTTCTCGAGTCCTCGGCCTGGATGGCGAGCATCGTGAAGAGAAGGGTGATGGATGTGACGATTGTGTTGCCGATCGTGAATGCGAAATGTCTTGGCAGTTCTTGCCAAGACATAAGAGAAATGATAAGTCCGAAGGTATATGAAGCGAAAATCCGAACTAAGAAAGCCGGATATCTGTGCAGGGTGTCCAAGAGAGGGCGCATGGGGCACGCTTATAGCCTGCCGGGTCCAAGCCGCCAGAGTTATAGTACTGTAAGCCAGTCTCAAACCATATGTTACTTCG
This sequence comes from Leccinellum luteum, assembly GCA_038091855.1. Lineage (NCBI taxonomy): Eukaryota > Fungi > Basidiomycota > Agaricomycetes > Boletales > Boletaceae > Leccinellum > Leccinellum luteum. The sequence goes on along the minus strand of JBBPPG010000427.1, from coordinate 2,152 downwards.
AATCAGACTAGACTGCTACTGCATCCACATGTTCAATTCCTTTTGATCGACCATGGTACTAGTACGTCACACATCATTGGCTTAGTAATTTACATATCAAGATAGGTAGTATATACAATACTAATTTACTATCCATCATCTACCCGAGCATCAGATCGCGAACCCACGAACGCGGTCTATGATAAGCCAGGCAGGGGGCGAACGCGCAAGACGCGACTCATCCGCATTGATCATCGAGTCCGACCGAGTCCACACAGCGCCAGCGCCGCACGCATCATGTCTTCGTCCTGCGGTACATCATCGACGTCATTCCCATCCCCCCTCCCCGGTAGGCCAACCTCCAACGAAGGCCACTTTTTACTTGCGCGTAATCCGGCAGACGGTGCAGTCCCCAGGAACATCGTATCGGCAGACGTAGGCGCAAACCCGCTCAGCGGAAGCCCAGGACGCGACCGTACGGTAGCATGTGCACCACCGTTCCACCGTGCAGCGTCTGACACGCCGAGACTCCCCTCGGGCGTGACCGCTTCGATATCGTCTTCCTCCGTGTCCTCTCCGAGCAGCGCCATACCCGCATCGTCCGTGTCCACATGTCGGTCCCAACACTCCCGATCATGACGTGACGAAGATCTTGCATTTGTCTGGCGGACGTGTGGCTTCCGTCTCCCTTGTTTCCCCGCTAGTCTTGCAGCGGCACAGGCCCACTCGAGCGTCGTCCGGCCGCTACCCATGAACTCGACGAGATCACGCGCAGGAGGGCTCGCGGGCGGTGCGAGCGGTGACGAAGGCATATTGTCCCACAGCGCTGCGTGTGGGTCGCGCGGCTTCGTCGGCGTGCGAGGAGATGGGAAGCGAGACTCGGAGCGCGTTGCGATGCGGTCGAGCGAGGGGCGTGGGTGGGGTGGGGTCAGTTTGCGCCGGGGTGTGTGGAGGGAATGGGCGGTGGTGGTGGAGAGTGTGCGTACGTGAGACCCCCGGGCGGAATGGGACGCAGCAGAGGTGGAGGTCGACGCAGAGACGTAGGGCGGAGAAAGTCTAGACGACGAAGAGGAGGGAAACGGCGGAGAGCGGTGCGCGTCTGCGGGCTGATTTGTCGCGTGGTGGAGCGCAACCTTGCGTTCCGTCTGACGCTTATTTTGGAACCAAATCGTGACGGATTTGATTTCCCTGGGCGAAGCGCGCGTCAGTTCGGGTTTCGGAAGAAAAGAGGCGAAGATGGAAGTGGACGTACATGCGTGCGGCTTGCGCAACTGCCTCTCGCTCTTCACGAGTCGGGTGGGATGTTTGGTGAAAGAGCTGTTCGAGCATCATGAGCTGCACGCAGCGTCGTTGCGTCGTCCTTAGAGGGAGGAGAGGGAGGGGGAGAGGGAGAGGGAGAGGACGACGACGACGATGTCGTCGTGTCGTCATCACGGCGTCGTTGCGTCGTCAGTGCGTCGTCGTCGACGTCATGGCGTCCGTTGGAACACGCTTGGCGGGTGCACTGGGTGGAGAGGGAGAGGGAGAGGACGTCGCGTCGCGTCGTTCGTGGTGGTGGTATCGTCGACATCGTCGTGGTGGTGCTTCATCGTCGTGGCGGTGCTTCATCGTCGTGGCAGTGCTTCATCGTCGTGGCGGTGCTTCATCGTTGTCGGTGCCACATCCGCGGGTAAACCCACCACGGGTGTGGGTATGGGTTTTTCCCTGCGTCATCAATGGACTTGTAGTAGTATAGAATCATGGTGCTCACGTTCACATACATCTCTGTTGTTCAGCCCCATGCACTGTGTGGGCTGTTGAGAGTATGTGCAATAGGTGGTGATCCAAGTTGTCACAGGTACGATCAGTCCTGTTGGATGGTGAACAAGGGCAAGATTGAGCCAAGACTGCAGAGGTGCACGTCGCAGTTGGTCATGGGGAGGGAGGTTGTCGAGGTGAATTGGACACATGTGGATTGTTGGTATGTAAATCAAAAGAAAACATGTTCTTTGATGCAGGGGGTGTCCTCCAAAGCCATGGACATCGATGTCTTGGGCTGTTGGTGATCCATTGACTCCGAGATGAGCAGAACGGTTCACACAAAAGGAGAAAACTCATCTGGCCCAGTGATATCATTGTCCAAATGTGTCTGTTACCAAAAGTACAAGTTGATGCAGCATGCGACCATACTACC
>JBBPPG010000426.1:0-24647 GCA_038091855.1 Leccinellum luteum | reverse complement strand
TCCTTGATTTATCACCTAACTTTTTACTTTCGTTTCACCTTTTCGAAGTCACGTGACCTGCTTAGTCAGCTATCACATAATTGATCACGTGATGTCACGTGCCCTTATCCGTTATCTATGACGTCATACCCCGTGTAGTACACTATCCCACACTCGTGAGAACACTCTAACCTTATATAGTAGTACAGTTACGCCTTAGTCAGTAGTTAGTAAGCCACGGCCTGCCCTAAGCTGGTCCGTGCACGTCTTTGTACCGTATATATACTTGAATGCAGACCACCGAACAAGCCAGTCTTGTTCTGGTTGGATTCCCTCTAGCCTACACAGATCCCCTTTAAGTCTTTGTTTCGAGTCGAGGTGCCAAGGCCCGTATTGGGTTAAAGGTTGCCTTCAGTATCATGTCGGGGGTATCTGGGTGATGGGTGACGGGTCAAGTTTTAAGTTGGTTGTTGTTGTTGATTTTTTGTCATGGACAGAATTCTACTGTATTTGTATTTTTTATTATGACATACTATTTATACATAACCCGTGTCCAGGGTACAGGTATGGGTGTGGGGTACCAAGAAGTCAGACCCCTACCCGTACCCGAGCCATACCCATACCCGGTACCCGCGTGGGTTTTCTGGACCTGTGCTATTGCCTAGTTGAGGTGCTACGGGTGACCGAAGATGAGAGCTGTCTTTTACATAATTTTCCCATGTGGCCAAGTTGCCTGAAATAGACAGTAACTACTTAGAAACCCATTTTGGAGAATATATTACCGTGTGAGTCATGCTTGGCAGTGGCTGTACCGAGTCTAGCCAATACTCTTCGTGTCCATTTCTGCCAAGATTTATGTAATTCCGTTCACATGCAGTCGAGACTCAGATATGCCCAATTCCAAGTAATCACTCATTTTGGAGAAGGTATTTTGTAGAATCAACATAACTTGCTCGGAAAAAATCATAAAAATATGCAAAAATCAGGGAAATTCGGTCAACATCCTATCCCATAGGGGCTAACACCGCTAGGCGGTTAAGACCAGTTACGACTGGTGTTTATCAGTTTTTCGAAAATCTTGACATCAAAAAGACCGAACCATAACTGGAAAAAGACCGGACTGGACTGGACAATCAGTTCAGTCTTTTGTGGTCCAGTTCTGGTCCAGTTACGGTTTTTTATTGGTCTTAGGACTGGACTTTAAAACACTAGACACGAGGGGGATCCTTATAAGTTATATCACAGTAATTACATGGTAGACTCAGTAGACAGTTAGACCCCCATAGATCAGTTTGTAATTGTGTCAACTATATAGTAGCTCCAAGCTGTTTCATTTACTACCATAGTGTCTGATTACTATGGTAGTACATTTTAGTTCATATGGTGAGTATTAGCAAATGGGTTACTACCAGGGATTTTTCTTTTTTCCTGATGCAGCTTCTCTACAACCAACATCTCCTGTGGGTTTAGTGTTTGGAAAATCATCTTGTAGTCCTTAGCCTTCTCTAACTTGTCAACCAAAGTTTCTGCATCCACTAAGTTCCCATCATTATCCAACTAGTCTTCATCAGCTTCTGAAATTCGTTCCCCAGCCTGCAAGGCAGCATCAAGTAAAGCTTTACTGGGGGATGTTTCATCTCGAAGCTTTTTCAATCCTTTTTTGAGAACACTGAGAGGTTTCATAATGGCTTCGAAATGGGAAAAACACAAATTCCAGCTGCGGTTCAACAATTAACAGTGATTATGAAATATAAATTTCCTGATGGGGAATAACCTATCGGTTATCCCTCCAAAAGAGCTATCGGGTATCGGGTATTGGATATGGGTTGTAAATCACTGCAAACCGACTTGGTAACTCCAAAAAGCTATCGGTTCCCAGAGAGTATCGGTTAGGAGGGAGTCGACTGTACTACTGAATGTTTGATTACAACAATACTCCAGCCTAGCCCAACATTGTGATGGTGGGCCCTGACTACTAGGCCTGACTGATGGTCACACTTCGATGATTGATATAAGGGGGCTCAAATTAGACACGTGCAAATACCGTTTTACAACAATACTTCAGCATAGCCCGACTGAGCCATGAACGCGCCACAAGCGTGGCTGCGTGGGCCTTGACCGAATTGCACTTTGATGATTGATATCTGCAATTGCAGTTCGCTGAGCGCTCGTTGACATTGCCAAGGGTGACTGCCACATCGGACAGCCAATATCTCTCCTTCAAATTTTCTATTTTTTGTGTGTCGAAGAATTTCCTGCTGGTTCGGGACTCGGATGCGAGGCTGCACGATCGCCGCGGCTACATTTGTCATTGCATTGCTGGCTGCCACTTTGGCCACTGCAGCACCCCAGCTCAAGCAGAAGAACAAGGGCGTAGCTATACCGCTCACAAATCGAAATTATTCGACCTTTCTGCATCCCAACAACACTGTCAATTTCGCCACAATTGACGCCCATGCTGCGTCTGTCAGCGCGTACGTGATCGATGAAAAGATCGCCATCTGCTTACATGAATCATTTTTCAGTAAGATCGTTCGTGGTTTGGACAATTATGAAGTCAACACGGGAATGATGCACCCTTCTGTTCTGGAACAGAGAGGGCCCCGAAAGCGTGATGGTGGAGTCGCTCTGACAAGATATTGGCATCTTTTCTGGCACGGCACTCTTTCGATTGGTTCTCCTCCGAAGGAGTTTAATGGTATGCTCCCTTTGCACTCCCGATTCATGTTTGCTCTAATCTCCATCACAGTGGAAATTGATACCGGTGCTGCGTACGTGTCTGCTAAGTCGCCTACTCATTTCCTCGTTTCATTCGATACGACATAGCGATTTTTTCGTACGAGCAGCCAGCGAAGGAGCGATCGCTCAAGAGCACACCGTTTGGGACCCCTCTTCATCTAGCACTTCCAATGATCTCAACCTTCCATTCAAGGTCCTATTTGCAAACAAAGATAACGCCTTGGGTAAACAATACACTGACAATGTGACCATTGGTGGCTTCACTGTACGTCCTGCCAGCATCGTCTCGCAGAACCTAATGACTAAACACTTCCTGACGCATACCCACTGAGCAGGCAGACAAGCAGACCGTCGGTGCTGCAACGACATTCATATTCTTGGGACAATCTGTTTCCCCTGTGGACGGTGTCCTGGGACTGGCGTTCCAGTCGGTCTCAACGTTCCCTGCGAGACCGCTCTTTGAAACGCTCATCAGCGAGAACAAGGTGGCAGACTCGGTGTTTTCTTTACAGCTCAGCTCATCCGGAGGCGAGTTATTCATCGGTGGAACAAATGAAGCGCTCTACCAACAAGATACTCTCACCTATATGGATGTGACGCGGCCGGTGAGCTGAAATGCTTGACAGACGTGGACGTGTGCTCATTTTTACACTCATTTCAGGGTTACTGGCACATCAAGATGGACGACATACAAGCCAATGGCCAGACAATCATGAGCGGGATCGATGTCATCCTTGACACCTGCGCCAACTTCATCTATGGCGATAGGTTGAGAGTGTACGCGTTGCACCGGGCCCTCGGTGGCAAGCCCTTTAAACCTGGTTATTTTTCCTGTGAGTCCCCGGGCCTGCTCCGATGGAGGTCTGGCACCTTTGACGTCGTCGTAGTCCCGTGCAATGCGAACCCCGAGCCGTCGGTGACATTCACGTTTGGTGGCAGACCGTTCAAGATTCCCATCGAGAAGCTCAGACTCGGACCGATATCGGAGGGTTCGCCGGATTGTCTCAGCGCTATTATGTCTCCCAGTCGGACTGCTTCCTATTGTGAGATTCCTTCCGTCATTTGCTGAGTCGTGGAAATGATTCTTGATTCCACATCCCCGGATGTCAGCGTTCTGGAACGTTGGGGCCCCCTTTCTTCAGGGCGTGTATACCGTGTTCGATTACGGGACTGGTCCTCAACCGACACCGAGGGTCGGGCTTGCGGAGCTTGCTTGATCGGGGTCACCGGGCGTTGAGCGAATTGAGCGTATCTTTAATAAAGCAATCAAGTGTAACCAACTGCACGGTATGATCTCGTACCTCAATGGGAGGATTCGGAGCATAATATACAGTAATGTTGCAATCGACGTTTGGTAGTTTGAATCAAAGTTTGAATTAGGAAATGTTTGAGGCGTCCATAGGTACACAGCCACTAGTATTCCTTCACTTGACCACCATGGGCAAACTAAACATTGCACACCATAAATCATACCATCCATACAGACGGGACAACATCGAGCGCGTACGCAGAGATGAAGAAGAAGCAACCCGCAAAGACGCCGAGCAAGAAGGTCGGATTGCACTCGCGGACGCAGAGGCTCGGTTGTTGCTGTTGCGCGAACGCGCAGGGATCGGTGGCAAGGGAAAGGCGAAAGCAGACGAGGTAGAGAGCTCGGCTGGCGGTGGAACTGGGAAGCACATCAACTTGTTCGAGGATTTGGAGCAGGTGGGCATGTTTCCTTGGTCAAGTGCCTCCCTGAGTACTCGCGTAGCAAGCGATGATGTCCGCCATCCGCGTGAGCAAAAAGGCAGCGCCTGCAGAAGCTGAGAAAGGCGTCGCGCTCGCACCGAGCGCTCAAGATCTCCGCCCTTGGTACTCGGACAAGGCGCGGGATCGTGGTCAACTGAGGGACGACGACCCGGACGAGCGACGGTGCGTAGTTTTTCCTGCCCCTGCTTATGGTTCTGACTGTCCTCACAGAAAAAGAGATCTCCGGTCTAAGTCTATGAACGACCCGCTCACGTCCATCACGCAGCAGCTGGCCCCTCGACCCGCGCCTTCTTCGAGCAACGCCCGTTGGAGAGACAATCGCTCGTCTCGTCATCCACCCCCACCACCGAAACCGCTCGACCCGACGACTGCACGACTGACTCGAGAGTCCTCGGAGCGCGAACGTGCGCTGGCGCTTATCAGACGTAAGAAGCGGGAACTGGCAGGCAGCGAGACGCCGAGTACTGTGCACGGCGGTTTGGACGAAGGTTACGGCGATATGTACAACAAGAGAGCGGTAGAAGAAGCACACGCACACCGTCGGCGACGAGGATGGTAGAATCGTATTTTTGTACATCTATTTTTTTCATGTGAACGGATGTGGCCATCGCCGTGATGATCATGATTGAGTCAGACTTGACTCTTATCATTGATGCCCATGATCGCACCGCCCTTCCTCGAACATTCCGTCCACATCGTGCCTGCTTTTGCACTCGAGAGCGGCCGCGTGCTCAAGGACGCCCCTGTCGCATACAAGACGTGGGGCAGTCTCAACGATGCCCGGGACAACGTCATGGTCATCTGCCACGCATTCACCGGCAGCGCCGATGTCGAAGACTGGTCCGTGTCGCCGATTTTTTTGTTCTCCTTGCATCGTCTTGTGACCTCGATACACACTGTCCACAGGTGGGGTCCGCTCATGGGCCGCGGAAAGGCATTCGACCCGAACCGTTTCTTCGTCTTTTGCGCCAGCGTACTCGGATCGCCGTACGGCACCGCATCGCCAGTCACGCTCAACCCAGATACAGGCCGTCCGTATGGCCCCGAGTTCCCACAGACGACCATCCGCGACGACGTTCGGTGCGTCGTCTTCAACCTCACGATGTGTCACACCTCCATTGACCGACCCCCCGAATCAGACTCCACAAAATCGTACTCGACCACCTCGGTGTATCCAGCGTCGCCGTCGCCATCGGCGGTTCTATGGGCGGCATGGCCGTCCTCGAATGGCCGTTGTGCTCTCCCCTGGGGTACGTCCGCCACATCGTTCCCATCGCCACCTCCGCCCGCCACTCGGCATGGTGCATCAGCTGGGGCGAGACACAACGCCAGTGCATCTACAGCGACCCCGCGTACGAGGACGGGTTCTACGTTAAACAGCCGTCTTCTGGGCTAGCTGCCGCACGGATGGCGGCGTTGTTGACTTATCGATCACGAGACTCGTTTGAAAAGCGATTTGGGAGGCAGCCGCAGCCGCAGCCGCAGGTGGACGCACCTGCACCCAATTGCCATAGCGATAGCGATGGCCTCGGGCTCTCTGACGCCGATCAGGCTCTCCTTGCGCACAACGAGGGCCACCAGCGCGCGTCCCGCACACACTCACAAGCACAGTCTCCTACGCACAGCGCTCCAGATTCTCCCACGTCCGCGTCCTCACCTACATCCACATCCACATCCGCACCCGCGCAGGCACCCCCAGTCTTCTCTGCTCAGTCCTATCTACGCTATCAAGGCGCCAAGTTCGTCGCGCGGTTTGACGCCAACTGCTACATCCACATCACGCGCAAGATGGACACGCACGATCTCGCGCGGGAGCGTGCTCACCTCCTAACCTCCATTTCCACTTCCGCATGTACACCCGCTTGTACACCCGCCTCTTCCAACGCACACGACGACGACACCGCGACGATCCTCTCCACCCTCCCACCGCGCGCGCTGGTGATCAGCATCGAAACCGATGGTCTATTCACCCCGAGCGAGCAGCACCACCTGGCTGCCCACATAACCGATTCATCATTGGTTGTTGTGCCTTCTCCAGACGGACACGACGGGTTCTTGCTCGAATTTGAGCGTATCAACGGGCATGTGTTGGCGTTTTTGAGGAGGGAGCTGCCGGAGTATTACAAGGGTGAGGACGAAGGAGGAGAGGGGGATGGGGATTTCAGGGTGAAGAAGACGAGTATGTTTGGGGAGGCTGAGGCGGACGTGACGAGGTGGTAGAGTTCGAGTTTCGTCTCCGCATTCCTCTTTTCTGCATCTCGTGCAGATGTGAGCGAATTAATACATCGAGTGTTCGGCACTCACTCGACTGCTACGCATCGTTGACTCACATGTTTTTTTTTCTATAGCGCATCGACGTCTATCTTATTGCGACGATCCTTAGAATATGTATGCAGCATTGTTATCTATCATTAAGTTGTTATACACACTGATGAGTAGGGTAGGTACCATCCAACTGGTACCCGTTTGTTTTCACGTACATTCGAATTTCACGGTAGCCCCGGTAGTCCCTGGTTTCAGATGTCAACGAAATACCGCCGGCATAGCAAGACGATAAGTCGAGTGAGCTGCCCCAGTCCCCGGTCCGAGAAGGTCTCGCCACAGGCGACTCATTGATAGCAGTGACGGCCACTACCATGGACACCGTTTGATACAAGAATACTCCGGTATAGCTTGAATGAGCCGTGACACATGATCCACTGACTCGGAACGCGCGACACTGTCCCCGGAATTCACTGATGGTCGCACTTGACATTTTGATGCTCCTAGCCATTGCCAAGCCTGTGGGTGACTACGACATCAAAACAATGTGGATATTAGTAGTTCCAAATCATCTCTTCTTCAACTTTTCCATTTTCTGTGTCACGGTCCTGCCAGTGTTTGGTTCAGGATGCGGGGCTGCACGACTGCCGCATTCGTCGTTGCGGTGGTGACACTGCTGGCTGCCAGCGTCGCTGCAGCACCCCAGCCCAAGCGGAAGAGCAAGACCGTAGCCATACCGCTCACCAAACGAAGTTCTTCGACTTTTCTGCACCCCAACAGCACTGTCAATCTCGCCGCACTCGATGCCCATGCTGCATCAGTCAGCGCGTACGTGGTCAACTTGAATGAATATATCGCTTTCTGCTCACGCGTCAATTCGTTTTTAGCAAGATCGTTCGTGGCTTGAACAATTATGAAAAGAACACGGGAACGACGCACCCTTCTGTTCTGGAACGGGGTGTGCCTGATGGCGGATTAGAAGGTATAACAATATCTTCTGGTATGTCACTCTTTCGATTGGCTCTCCTCCAAAGGAGTTTAACGGTATGCTCCTTTTGCACTCGCGATACATGTGGTTGCTCTAATCTCCATCATAATGGTGGAGATTGATACTGGTGCTGCGTACGTGTTTACTAAGCTGCCGATACATTAAATTCCTTGTCCAATCCGATACGACCCAGCGATCTCTTCGTGCCAACAGTCGGCGGAAATGCGTTCACGCAACAGCACACATTTTGGGACCCCTCTTCGTCTAATACTGCCCATGACCTGAACCGCCAATTCAAGATCGCATTTGCAGATGGAGCTGCTGTTTCGGGAAAACAATACATAGACAAGGTGACTGTGTCCGGCTTCACCGTACGTCCAGTCAACGTCATCCAGTGACGGAACCTAATAGCTCGACGCTTCCTGACGCATTATAATACTCACCGAGCAGATAGACAAGCAGACCATCGGTGCCGCAACGACATACTCTTCCAATATGGAAACATCTGTTTTCACTGACGGTCTCTTGGGACTGGCGTTCCAATCGATCTCGAATTTCCCTGCCAGCCCGCTCTTTCAAACGCTGGTCAATGAGAACAAGGTGACAGACCCAGTGTTTTCATTCCTGTTCAGCTCATCCGAAGGCGAGTTATTCATCGGAGGAACAAACGAAGCGCTCTACCAAAAAGATACTCTTACCTATGCCGACGTGAAGTGGCTTGTGAGCTGAAATGCTCGACAGATGTGGACTTGTACTAATCTTTACATCAGGGTTACTGGCAGATCGAGATGGATGAAATTCAAGCCAATGGTAAGACGATCGCGAGCAAGGTCGACGTCATCATCGACACCGGCGCCAACCTCATCTTTGGCGACAAGATGAAAGTGTATAGGTTGAATAAGTCCCCCGAGCCGTCAGTGACCCTCACATTTGGTGGCAGGCCGTTCAAGATCCCCATCGAGATGCTCAGGCTTGGACCAATATCGGAGATTCGCCATATTGTTACAGTACCATCCGTGCTAATGTTTCTCCCGTCTGTGAGAGATTTCTTCAATCATTTTCTGAATCCTGCAAACGATTGTTGACTCCCCCTTCCCGTATACGTCAGCGTTCTGGAGCATTGGGTCCCCTTTTCTGCAGAGCGTATATACCGTGTTCGATTACGGGACTGGTCCTCAACCGACACCACGGGTCGGGTTTGCGCAGCTTGCTTAATTTGGGTGAACGTGAGCGAGGTGAGCAGATCATCCGACGGTCATCGTGATGGGTTCATACATCTACAGACGTTTATTCTGCTCTGTCATCGATGTGATTGTTATTTGATGGATACCGCTCGGAGAGGGGACTCCACCTTTCTTGGGTTCTTCTATACATTATCTTACTTTGTTGTGCAAATGGTTGTTGTGAATGTTTGATGTTCCATTGTGACGGGGAAATGGGGAGAGGAGAAAATAATTTTTTCCAATCGATTGTGCCACTCGAACTCGATGAATGGGCAAAGCGACACGCAAAGGGATAAAAGTTCAGCCACCGGCAAAATCACACATTACTGACTTACAGTGGTTTGCAGATACTCGACACGGAAAAAAGATATCATCGCTTTACCTGGCGAGCAGAATAGACTGTGCTTGAGTTTGCTTTCTGGGTTGCTATCGGGGTCTCCAGGCGGTTTCGCTGAAATTCCCGGACCTCTTCTTTAGCATTCTCGATCTCTCCCACATCGATGGGAAGATTGGGTTGACCCTCGGATTCCACTGTCACTTTTCGGAAGTCGATGACTACTTGCTGGCTTCCCTGCACTTGAAATAACACGACTTTGGTCGGAAATGGTTCCAATCTTCCTTCTTCTGAGGAGCATAGAAGCCTAGCGTGATGATCCTTGACCCACGAAGGAACACTATCCGGGTCGTTGCCAGAGGCTTGATGATCAGCAAGCACGAAAGCACGATCGGTAAGCTCAACCAGGCGTAGAAGCGTAGGTTTTCGGCAGGAAGTTGATGTTCCTACTTGACGAGCATTGAGTCGGAGCCCTAAATTGGCGTGATTGAATGAGCGAGTAAGCCGTGCGAACTTCAATGAGGAGTCACCTAGTAGTCACTGGCAGACGAGGCGGGGAAGTACCGTGAGTGTGCTCAGAGTCTTGCCTCTGTCCCCCATCCTTTTATACCCTAACTACTCAATAGCATCCTCCTAATAATATCATTAGGAAGTTGCTACGACAATTGTGTTACCAAGGCCGAATGGACTCCTAACATGGTTATCTCAGGCTAATGTCAGGTTCGTTCCATTCGTTAACCCCAGGAACGCAGTTCCATACCTTGACGAATCCAGTACTCCCGAGTGTCATATTACTCCGTAGCTTTGGCAATTATGAGAAGAACACGGGAACGACCCACCCATATGCTATGGATGGGAGCGGCATACGAGAGCGTGGGGCTGGCACCTTTTTGACGAATGACTGGGAGAAGAGCTGGTACGGTGAGCTTTCGATCGGTATTCCCCTCTCCCGAGACCTTTTTCTTCACACTTCTGGTATATGTTTCCCAATCCCTAATCCCTAATCCCTATCGTCGTGAAGTTGAAATAGACACAGGTTCTAGGTAAGCGCTTCTTGTCGAATACAACCAGTCTACCTACTTAATTTCAGGACACTTGCAGTGGTCACAAACTCTGGGATCCCGATGAGTCAAGCACTGCCGAAATGCTGGCGAATGAGTTTTTTCCAATCGTGTATATGGACGGATCCAAGGTCTCAGGTATACAATATGTGGATAATGTAACCGTTTCTGGCTCCACTGTATGTTCCGTATCGTTTATGAAACGCAATCATTTCTGACTGCTTCTATTTAGAGTGCAGGATTATTCAGAGGATTACTTAGTAGCAGGCTAAACGTCTGGATCAGGAGTCTCAGGCTCGTCGTATGTCTTGAACAGCTCTTCCGGAGGCGAGTTATTCATCGGTGGAACGAACGAGGCGCTCTATCAAGAAGATACTACTATCGCCTATACCGACGTGGCGCAACAGGTGAGCTGACATCACGGACGTGGACGTGTTATGATTACATCTATTTAGAGTTACTGCCAGATCAAGATGGATGAAATTTCAAGCCAATGGCAAGACGACGATCGCGAACAAGGTCGACCGCCATCATAGACACCGGTGCCAACTTCATCCATGGTGACAGGGTAAAGATATATAAATTACACCAGGTCTTCGGTGGCAGGGGGAGATCAAACCTGGTTGGTATTCCCGTGAGTCTCGGAGACCGTTCCAGTCGAGGTCTGGCACCTTTGACGTTGTCACGGTGTCGTGCAAAGCCGACCCCGAACTGTCGCTGATCCTCACGTTTGGCGACAGGTCGTTCGAGATCCCCATCAAGATGTTCAGGCTTGGACCGATGTCGCAGGGTTCGTTGTATTGTTTCACCACCATCCATGCTAATATCGCTCCCTATTTTGAGATTTATTCCATCATCTGAGTTGTGGAAGCGATGGTTGATTCCGCTTCCCACTTACGTAGCATTCTGGAGCATTGGGGCCCCTTTTCTGTAGAGTGTATATACCATGTTCGATTACGGGACTGGTCCTCAGCCGACACCGCGGGTCGGTTTTAACGGAGAGGGGCAAAGGTAGGACTGTAGAGACGGAGTCAAACTCCAGTCGACGTGATACGAGACTGTAATTACCTGTAGAGACGGAGTCAAACTATACAGGTAAGTAAGGAACGTATAGATACGAAGTATAATAGCTTACCTCCAGTCGATGTGATACGAGACTGGAGGAAAGGTGAAAAAAGAGTGGCGCGTGTAGGTACCGTGCGGTAAACCCAAAAAGGAAATGTAATGAATGTAGCGTGTGTATCTTAATCGTATGTACTAGACGGGCTGCGCTCCGACAGGGTTTGCGAAGCTTGCTTGGGGGCAGACGCAAGCAAGGCGAGCCCACCTTCATCTCCACTGTCATCATGGGGATTCGCACTGATGGTTGCTGTTCTGTTCTCAAGCTGTTCTGTAGGTTTGTGGCTGTTGTTCGGTTTCATACCCCTCAGCAAAGGGACTCTCCTTGGGTCATTGTGTACAGTATGTTTCCTCGGTTGATTGTGACGCAGATACTTAAACCTGGAAGAGTAAATAGTTTTAACATATGCCGTCTGTGCAGTATGCAGAATTAATAATCCTGCACGATCTGACTTGCTCCCCTTCTCTCTTCCGTTCTCTTCGTCCCAAGACAGATTCTTGTCATGAGCAAGCCTCGTCTACCACCCGCGTGCCTCATAGTCGGCCAACGTATCCCTCGTCGTTTCCAAGATCGTCCGATACCTCAATCCCAGAATGCGATCTGCCTTGGCTGTGTCGTATAATATCAGGTGCTTCACAGTCTTGCCCGCACCTCGCACACCGACGGGAAGCTTGGTTAAAAGCTTCGGCGGTGGATTCAAGTCGTTGGCGGCGTCGACTGGAGAATAAAAGAAGAAATAGGTCAGATATAAGTGGCAGCGCCCAGTCTGGCACTCACTAAAGTCTTGCCATTTCCCTGGTCCTATCGGTCGTCGCAGGGAAGTTGGTTAGTTAATGGTCCATTTCCTCGTCTCCGTAAGGTTCCCAAAGTGGGAGCGACACTCACCAGCACTGACGATAATGCGCTCGCCACCGGCAGCTTGTTTCTCCAGAGCGAGAGCGTGCGCCTCTGCCAGGTCACGTACATCAATCCAGCAAGTACCCTCGTTGGCTAGAAATTCATTGCCAACTGCGTTGGCCATGGTACCGTCAGCGACGTAGTTGTAGAACCAGGCTGCAGATGTGCTCAGAGAAGCGGGAGAGGTAACTTCGTGGATTGTTGGCTAGTATTGTGGTGGAAAAGTGGGGTTAGTCATTGCTAGCTCATAACTGGTGCACCCTGAAGGAACTTACCCCTAAGACCTGAGTGTTGTATGGCCCGGGTCAGTTTGGTAAACGAGAGTGTTGCCTGATGCATAAACTCACGACTGGTGGGTTCAATACTACCAAGTCCCAGTTGATGCGAGGCTGGTTTTCCAGGTCGTTCACGAAATCCCAAGCAGCTATATGAATCTCTCGTTAGCAACTCAAGTTGGGCCGCGGGAACCAGCAGAAATGCCTACATCTCTCTGCGAGCGTTTTCGATGCTCGGTATTTCATTATTCCGGGAACCTCATTCCTCCTCCCTTCGATCTCGTATTTCTTCAGAACATCGAGACACTGGTCGTTCCAGTCTGCTTCCGTGAACTTAATCGGATTTGAATCCTGGTGATAGATGGCCACTCCTGAAGAAGTGATCACGACGCGCTTGATCCTTGTGGATCTGTTCCGTCGATGAATGTCGCCCCTTATACGACTGGTATACTAGACAGACGTACCCGTCTCTGAGAATACTTCTTAGTATTCCTATCGTACCATTTACTGCTGGGATGATGAGCTCTAAATGGATGTATTAGCTGGGTGAGTCGCTGTCAAAAACCTCTCAATGGCTTACCATCTGGGTCGTCTGCATTCAGACGGAAAGGCGACGCCGTGTGTTCGACCGCATCTACACCTTTTACTGCTTCGTCAAATGCGCCGTCCTGAATGAGAGACCACGAAATGGTGAATACACGAAGCGCTCTACAAGCATATCCAAGGGTCTTCGGCCGGTAGATATGACTCACCTTGGCAATATCCTCCACGACCACCACCTCGAACCGGTCCCCGTACGGCGCAAACAACTTCTTTAAATAGTCACCTTTGGCGACGGACCTAGCAGATCCACGGACGGCATACCCTCGCTGGAGTAGGTTCTTTACAACCCAGGCAGCTATGTATCCCGTCGCGCCGGATACAAGTACTTTGGCAGGTGGTTTAACGGCAGGCATTATCACTGGATTTGTGTTCAATGTACTATCTGGGGGTGGAAATAAGATGTCGGTTAGAGACTCGGTAGGATGGCTTGAAAGCTGACTCGGAGTTGTCGCAGGGAGGTTGACTCAGAAGTTTGATCATCATAGGGCGGCATCGTATCGGTAATACTAGCAGCAGAAGGCTCACTGCATCTCTGCTATTTTAGTACACATCATGATGTAGCGGTTGCTAGAGACACTGACCGTGACCTCCAAGTAGTTCCGCCGACGTTCTTCTCCCCTGTTGTTACGGAGCTGACATCCCCATTCAGTGCAGAAGGACCAACATAATAATCCTGTGCTTGTCGAGCGCTGTAACAGTTTCATAGCGGCGCTAACAACTTGAAGCGACTCTGAGCATAGAATCCTAGACCTACTGGCATTTAAATATTGAAGTCAGTGACTGCACTCTCCGATATGACTCTTTTGGGACTTGGCGTGGAAGTCGTTTAAGGTGAATGAGTGGGCTAAGTTGAGTAAAATGACAACTATTTTTCTTATTTTTCTTATGAGACGCAAACTGCTCAGCCTCACGTCACGAGTACGGTAAGTCTAAATAAGGTGCGCACGAGTCGAAATAAGTACAAATAAGATTGAAGTAGTTTTCTTGATGATGATGAGGATACATATTGGACAAAATTATTGACTTTACAGTAAAAGTTTTGGACTTGCAAGGATGTCTTTATTTCAGCTTGGTATTGCCACAATTCTTGAACTTCTTCGTTCGTTTCCTGGCTTGAAGGGATAGGCTCCACCTTCCTAATAAACGGTATGCGTATGTATAATCTAGATGCGCACGGTGATCCATGTGAACGCACTGGAGCCTAGTAGGGACTCGGATGGAGATAGAGAGGAATTATCCCGGGAAGGCTGAGACTGAACATACTGGGCTTCCGACTCGTCCTCACAATCGTTGGTGCACGTGGCACATGGGCATCCAGTAATACGGGCGGAATTCTGCCTGGGTTGTCATTTGGTAGTACACAAAAATTATTCCTTGTGTCTTCAAGGCTCTTTTCTCCTCTCCCTCCGAGTCAGTCCTCGCAAGCTATCGTCTACCACCCACGTGCCTCGTAGTCATGCAGCGTATCCCTTACCATCTCTGGGATCGTACGGTATTTCATCCCGAGAATGCGGTCCGCCTTGGTCGTGTCGTAAAAGGTCAGATGCTTCGCGGTCTTTCCAGCACCTCGGACGCCTACGGGGAGCGTGGTCTTGAGCTTTGGTATAGGGTTCAGATCGTTGGCGGCGTCGACTAAAAAAAATACAAAAGAAATGGGTCAAATTCGACGAAGACCCTCGGATGGCCTCGCAACTCACTGAAGTCCTGCAATTTCCAGACTCCTATATGTGTTGTCTTCGTCTCAGGAGTGCTAAAAACGAACAAGCATGGACTGACCAGCAGAGATAATGATACGCTCCCCACCGGCTGCTTGCTTCTCGAGTGCGAGCGCGTGCGCTTCCGCAACGTCACGCACGTCGATCCAGCAGCCACCCTTGTTGGCCAAAAAGTCGTTGCCTAGTATGTTAGCCTTGACATCGTTGGCGACGTGATCATAGAACATTGCTGCAGAAACATTGAGAGTAGAAGGCGAGGTGACTTCATGGATGGTCGGCTATCCGATGGTGAGGGTATCTGGTTAGCGTCTGGTGATTTACGGTGGACAGATTCTGGAGTACTTGCCCCAAAAACCTGACAAGCGATGGTCAATGTGCGGTCAGTTTGGTGAAGGAGAGAATGGTGGAATGCAAACCGTAGACTCACAAATGGTGGGTTGAGTGCTACCAAGTCCCAGCCGATGTGAACCTTGTTTTCTGGATTGTTCACTATTTCCCAAGCAGCTGTGTCCATCTTCCATCAGAAGCTCAATTAGCGGGGAGCAAGTGAAATACCTCTCTCTGCGAGCGTCTTTGACGCTCGATATTTCTCATCAGGGGGCGCCTCGTTTCTCCTCCCTTCGCCTTCATACTTCTTGAGAATTTCCAGACACTGATCGTTCCAGTCCGCCTCCGTGAACGTAATGGGATATACTTCATCCCGCTGGACAGCCGCTACGGATGAAGTGACTACGACGCGTTTGATCTTGGTCGATCTGATTCATAGAAAAGTGGCAGAGGTTCGTCAGTTGGTTTAGCTGTGTGGGTTGGACATATTTACTCGTCCTTGAGAATACTATTTAGCAACCCCACAGTACCATTTACTGCCGGTGTGATTAATTCTGTAATAGAGATCGATCACGGATTCACGGGGGTAATTCAAGGTTACTCAGAACTGGACTTCTGGGAAGCTCACCATCGGGATCGACTGCTTGCAGATGGAAGGGAGACGCAACGTGTTCTACGGCGTCCACACCTTTGACCGCTTCGTCGAATGCACCGTCCTAAACGATGGATGAGTCACAAAAGGATGAGCACACAGCACCATACGATACTAATGCGTAGCGTCACCGGCTCTGGCGATGGTTGATCTCTCGATGAACCGGTGATCCCCCAGGTATTCATTTGACATCATGGGATATTATGACGCCAGACTGCTCGACTTACCTTAGCCATATCTTCTACAACGACCAACTCAAACCGGTTCCCGTACGATGCGAACAGCTTCTTGAGATAATTGCTCTTGGTGACAGACCTCACCGTGCCGCGAACAGCATACCCCCTCTCGAGTAAATTCCGCGCGACCCATGCAGAGATGTAGCCTGTCGTGCCGGACACGAGCACTTTGGCAGGCGGTTGAATGACAGGCATTTCCAGGGTACGAGTGGTCGGGTGTATGATACTTATATGTACACATCTGAGAGGCGCTTCTTTACTGACTCAGTAAGTTATGTAAAGAAACGTCAACGGTGTCACTTTTTGCAGGGTCGAGTCTGCGATAACGCAGATTACTGATTTGACGCTCTTATCAACCTTACAGATAATTGGATCGCGCATGACTGAATCGGACTCATCCAGAAATTATCACGATGCGGTTCAACTCACCTGGAGGCTCGGGGATCTATGTCACTAGACAACAGCATGTCCTAAAACTCGAGAGAGATATGATTCCGTAGACACAACTTCGTTCAACTAGAGCGTTGCGAATCCAACTCGTGGTGGCTTGCTGCCAAAATCGAACACCGTATAAAACAGCTGGAGGAAGATGGTCCCCACCGTCCACTCAGAATCTGGCCGGGTTTAGCAGTCAGCATGGGGCATAGGGGACCTGAAAACGGAAGAGGAAATGCTGGATATGAGTCTCACTTTTACCCGCATCATAACCCACAATCCCGCTGAAACAATCGCTCGAGCCAGATACAACCCGTTCCTGCTGGAGGACGTCAGCAGGGGTTGAGAACGGCTTTCCACCAATGGTAAAAGTCACAGAGGGAAAAGAACTACATGGGACCACAAGGTGTCAATCAAACAGTACCAAATCCGATCGAAACTCACACGTGTAGTAACCATTCTCGAAGGCCTTACCACACCACCATGTGCCTGGTGCAGGGCCAAAACTCGCGACCGATCGCCAAAAATGTTGTTGGCACCCGTATCAATGATGGCGGGTATATCCGTCAGAAGACTCAGAACGATCTTGTCATTAACTTTAATATTATCTATCTTTAGCTGCCAAAAACCCCGGGCCTGCAAAGGCAATTATGCATATGTTACCACCTGGCGTTTGCGCTCACCGAATTTGATACAGGAGTGAAGGTGAGGCTGCTAGGAACGTAAGGTGCCTGGTTCATTCCACCGGCGTACATCTCGCCTCCAGAAGTGGTGAGCTTGAGTGAAAACACCGATTGAGGCAGCTTTCCTTCACTGAACAGTGTGTGGAACAGGGGGCTCTGAGCATGATACTCTGAGAGAGACGGGAATGCCAATCCCAATATACCATCTGGAGTAAACACGGACCCTGCCAACTTAGAAGAGTATGTTGTTGCAGCACCGATGGTTTGAATGTCTGCCTACTCACTGATTAAGATTCATAGACCACCACGTTCGCGCAGAGAACATACGATGAAACCAGCGATAGTTACATTGTCCGTGTATTGTTCGCCTGTAGCAATCTCACCAGTCGCGAAATCTATCTCAATTTTTTGGTAGAGGGCCTCGGCGGTTGAGGATGGAGCGGGATCCCAGAGGTTACGGTGGCTTCTGCAGTTCTCATCACCAGTTGACGCTGGAACAAAGAGGTCGCCGGGTCAAATAAGAAGACATGAGAGTGGATCATTAACGAGAAACACTTACCTAGAACTGGTGTCGAGCAAGACATAAGTGGTGACAAAATCGAATGGGTGTCACTAATGCACGAAAGACCAGTGAAGGATTTGGCGGGAGTGCCAATTGAAATGGTTCCATACCACATCTCATTATTGTGCCAGCTTGTCAAATAAGCACCAGCTTTCAGGCGACTACTCTGTAGGGACCTGTCCTGTTTCATAGCAGAAGGATGCGGCGTTCCCGTGTTCCTTTCAAAATGTTTCATGCCATGAATGATCTCGCTAAAAAAAAGTGCGTGAGGAATAGCGATGCCGGAGAACAAATCACAGGACGAGATCTATACATACAAGCTATGTGATACAACATGAACTTTGAGCGCGTCGGTATTAATGCTTTTGTCGGAATTCAGTAAGCGGGAGTGTTTGGTGAGCGGTATGGCCATGCCATTACTTTCCACCTTAGAATGAAGTATTGTGGCGGCCAAAACAGCAAGTGTGACCACAATGGTTGTGATCACCTTGAAGAACACTGAGTGGCAACTGTGGAGGAGCAGAAATGTCCTCGAACTTACTTAAATGTGTCGGGATGCATTGGCACATCTATGATGTAGCCCGATAACGTGAATCAAACTGATGAAGTTTCAACTGGATCATCCGAGTCAAATGATATCAAATCATGGGAGCCTACTACCACGGCCGGCTAGTTCCGTGGTGACTTGTCAGCATTCTGGACCATCGGGCCAGTTTTCCTCCAGTAAATGTTACTTCTATACGGTGTTCAATATCTGATAATGTTGCTCATGTGCATTTTCCAACGTTACTGGTACATCGTAAATGAGCACCGGGCCTTTTGACCAATTGCCTTCCTCTCCTGACCACGTCGCACGCTGTGCCTTCAATACCTTTATTTATGATAAATAGTTACGTCGATTGACTTCTCCGTCATCTCCTTGAGGTAGCTGACACCATGGAACGAACGTGGATTGTTCGCCCCTTCAATGGAGTTGTACTGATCATGAAGTAACGAATAACGGGTTACTATGGAATTGAGAAAAGCAATCCACCTTCAGCTTCGAATTCATTGAAGGACGGTTCAGCCTATGGCAAGCCATGGGGTTCCTTCTCCGCGCATAGATTCAGTCGTAGCGCAGATAGTGTCACTCGTGTGATATACAAGAATTGAAAATCATTCTTCTCCCCCTTTTCCCCGCAAATGCTTGTCTACCACCCGCGCGCCTCATAGTCGTACAGTGTATCCCTGGTCGTCTCTGCGATCGTCCGATACCTCAAGCCGAGAATCTGATCCGCCTTGGTCGTATCGAAAAAGGTCAGGTGCTTCGCAGTCTTGCCAGCCCCTCGGACACCAACAGGAAGCGTGGTCTTGAGTTTTGATGACGGCTTCAGGTCGTTGGCTGCATCGACTAAAAATTAAAGTCAGACTCTTCGGAAACGCCAGAAGGCCTCGCAACTCACTAAAGTCTTGCCACTTGAAGAGTCCTATATGCGTTGGAATTCGTCGGTTAGCAGTACATTTTCCCACTCGGATAGACTTGCCAGCACTGATGATGATGCGCTCCCCACCGGCTGCTTGCTTCTCGAGAGCGAGAACATGGGCTTCCGCGACGTCTCGCACGTCGATCCAGCAGGTTCCCGTATTGCCCAAGAACTCGTTTCCCGCTGCGCTGGCCTTGGCACTGTCGACCACGTAGTTGTAAAACGTGGCTGTAGAGGTGTTGAGAGTATTTGGCGAGCCGACTTCATGGATCGTTGGCTAAAAGAGTCGGATCAGAAATTTCTGGTTTGTGGTCCAGAGACAAATTCCGAACGACTTGCCCCAAAAACCTGATGATTGAACGGTCAGTCTGGTCAAAGGCAATGACAGCCAGGGGCATTCAATATGTATGACTCACGGCCGGTGGATTCAGTACGACTAAGTCCCAGCTGATGCGAGCCTTCTTTTCCGGGTTATTCACGAATTCCCAAGCAGCTACATGAGCAAATCACTCGTCAGCAGCCTAAGTCAGGCCGGGGACTGGCGGTACTATTGCATACCTTTCTCTGCGAGGGTTTTGGATGCTCGGTATTTCGTAATATTGGGAACCTCGTTTTTTCTCCCTTCGTCTTTGTATCTCTTTAGAATCTCCAGACACTGATTATTCCAGTTCGCTTCCGTGAACGTGATCGGATTCGAATCTTCGTGCAGAATGGCCGCTACAGATGAGGTGATCACGACACGTTTGATCTTGGTCAAGCTGTTGGAAAGGGTCCTCTCGATGAGATAGAAATGATGACGGACAGACTTACTCATCCTTGATAATACTCTTTAATATTCCGATGGTACCATTGACGGCTGGCTCGATCAGTTCTAGAGGCGGTTGATCAGAGAGGCGATCAATGACTTTCTCAGTGGCTCACCATCGGGATCGTCCGCTTCTAGATTGACGGGCGATGCAGTGTGTTCGACCGCATCCACCCCTTTGACGGCCTCGTCGAATGCACCGTCCTAACCGACAGAGCGGACCGTCAAATGATAAGCATACAGCAGCGGTAGTAACATAAAATGACATGATCGATGATGTTGCCATGTTTCACTTGTGACTTGCCTTGGCGATATCCTCCACAACGACGACCTCGAATTGGTCCCCGTAGGAAGCAAACCTCTTCTTGAGATAATCACCTTTGGTGACTGACCTTGCGGTACCGCGGACGGCATACCCTCGTTTGAGCAAGTTCTGTACAACCCATGCGGCAATGTAACCCGTCGCTCCGGATACGAGCACTTTGGCGGGTGGCTCAACAGCAGTCATGGTATCCGAGTTCAGCAGTCGTACGATGTTGTTCAAAGCTTAAGAGCTTTTTAGGCTTCGAATGAGTCGATTGGATCGTTGCTTGTAGAGAACTCGAGTGAGGGTTGTGTTTGCCCACGCCCACACCGACTGAGACGTATTTATACGCGGTGGACGGCGTAATACATAGATACACTATCCATAATCTAACGTTGGACTTCCAGATTAGATCGTGCCGTGCCGGCTCGGACCGGTAGCCCACTGCCAGCACTATTGGTATCTCATTGTCAATGTATATCCATAGAAAAGCGCTATTCGTTCATCCCGAACGAATATTCGCTGTTTGAAATTGTTTCCATCCGCAAGACGATCAAAGTATCCATAAGACGGTCCGACGGGATGCCAAGCATTGTGGATAAGGAGCTGGTGTCGCAAATCGCGTCATGTGTAGGGAAAGCGAGAAGTAAGGAAATTATAGTAAAAGACCTTTGAAAAGTTGGCGGTAGAATGTTCCTCGGTCGTTGGCGCATTCGGCCGCTTCGGTGGTCCAGGAACGTTGAATCAAAACGGGTCCCTTGGACTCAAGATCTTGTAAGCCTAGCTCGCAAGTGACACAGAAAATCGTGCCACACACAGGATCAACAACACAAATCGTTGTTTCAATGTGATGACTGGTGAATTCCCCGTAGATGGCCCGTACGATTTGGCATTGGTGGGTGTCACCTTCTGGCATTCGTTACGATTCTAGACTTCTCATGGGTCCTTCCGCAAGCAAGGTTTATGCTGGCTCCGTCGGAATCTCCCAGCCTCAGGTACCTTTTAACTCTCCATCTATGCCTGTTCTGATGATCCGATGGTAATTGAAACTTGATCGGTTAGTTGACGCTCAAACGTGATGAATCTGGACGCGTTTCAGTCAAGCGCCCGTATGTACTACTTGATGATATCTCTGCTCCTCCATTTTCGCTACTCGATGCTCTTCAAGGTGATCACAACCATTGTGGTCACTGCGGCTGTTTTGGCCGGCCCCACTATCTGATCCTAGGGAGAAAGTAATGGCACGGCCATACCGCTTACCAAACACTATTCTTCACTGAATTCCAACAGAAGCATTGATACCGACGCGCTCAGATCTCATGTTGTGTCACATATATCGTCCTGTGACGTTCTCAAACATCGTTTTTACTCACACGTTTTTTTAGCAAGATGGTTCGTGGCATGAAATATTTTGAAAGAAACATGGGAACACCGCATCCTTTTGCTGTGAAACGAGACGGGTCCACACAGAGTAGTGGAGCTAGCGTTGCTTTGACAAAGTGGCACAATTATAAGTTGTGGTATGGCATCATCTCGATCGGCACTCCTGCCAAAACCTTCACTGGTAAGGTTTCCGTGCACCCGTGAGACTGACACCCATTCACTCCAGTCACCACTTTAGTCCTGCTCGATACCGGTTCTAGGTAAGTGATTTCTGTCAGTACCATCCACTCTCTCGTCTTATTTGACACAGCGATCTCTTTGTTCCTGCGTCAACCGGTGATGAGAACTGCAGAACCCACCAAAATCTCTGGGATCCCGCTTCGTCCTCAACCGCCAAGGCTCTCTATCAAGATTTTGGGATAAATTTTGTGACTGGTGCGACTACCACAGGTAAACAATACATGGACAGTGTAACCATTGCCGCGGTTTCACTGTATGTTTTTTACTGTTTGCGAACGTGATCATTTCTGATCAATGAGTAGGCAGACATTCAGACCATTGGTGCTGCAACAACATGCTCTTCTAAGATGGTAGCACCTGAGTTTACTCCAGATGGTGTATTGGGATTGGCTTTCCCGTCTCTCTCAGAGTATCATGCTCAGAACCCCCTGTTTCACACGCTGTTCGG
Source organism: Leccinellum luteum (assembly GCA_038091855.1). Classification (NCBI taxonomy): domain Eukaryota; kingdom Fungi; phylum Basidiomycota; class Agaricomycetes; order Boletales; family Boletaceae; genus Leccinellum; species Leccinellum luteum. Next base: position 2,161 of record JBBPPG010000426.1, on the reverse strand, counting down.
CGAAGGAAAGCTGCCTCAGCCGGTGTTTTCATTCAAGTTCACCCCTTCTGGAGGCGAGCTTTACGTCAGTGGAATGAACGAGGCACTTTATATTGACAGCAGCCTCACCTTTACTCCTGTAGCAGATTCGGTAAGTGTAAATTCCAGGCGGTGATGGATGCATACTTAGAATGCCCTTTCAGGGTCACTGGGCGCTGGAGATAGATAATATCAAGGTCAATAACAAGCTAGTTCTGACGGATGTACCCGCCATCATTGACACTGGTTGCAACCACATTATCGGTGATCCTTCGCGAGTTTTGGCCCTGCAGCAGGTATATAGTGGTAAGGCCCTCGCGGATAGTAATTTCTATACCTGTGAGTTTCGATCGAATTTAGTACTTCGAACTCATTTGTTTGACTGCCTATAGTCCCATACAGCTCTTTTCCCTCCATGACTTTCACCATTGGTGGAAAGCCGTTTTTAATCCCTCCCAACGTCCTCAACCAGGGCCGGGTTAGGCCTGGCTCGCGTGATTGTTTCAGCGGGATTGTGAGTCGTAAGACGGATCATGGTGAGATTCTCCTATTTAGCATATTCTCTTCGTTTTCAAATCGCCATGCTGACCGCTGAACCTGACCAGATTTCTTGACGATCGGGACCATCTTCCTCCAGCTGTTCTATACCGTGTTCGGTTTTGGAAGCGAGCCACCGCGAGTTGGATTCGCAAAGCTTGCTAGAACGTGATACTACGCTATGTCGACCGGATCATATCTCGCATACATAGCTACGCACTTTAGTACACGCTGTCTGGACGGTTGTCCGGTGACACAGATCTCTCAGGCTCCGGGCGAGTCAAACCGCGCCGTGATACTTTACTCCACAAATATGCCGGGGTCCCTTGTATATTCCTAGATCCACAATGATCACTTGGGTCGAGTGTGCAATATTAATGCTGCAGTGATCATGAGTCGTATCCTACCACGGTGTCGGTGTCTCCGGTCTCTAATCCAACCACAAGACTCGGGTACCTAAATATGACCCGGAAGAACTCGGACGTTTATCACCGTTAATGCGGCGGCCCGAAATGCGCCAGCCTATTGATACAGATATTGATATAGCTCAGCAACATATGCCCGGCATGGCGAAATCGAATCGCACCATACACCACCGTCCATCTGCCTGCATTAAGACCGAGACCTAGGGCAGAACCCAATCACTTGACTTCGGACCTCAAAAAGAGACTTTCACGACCCACTCCCACTCCCACTCCCACTTCCAGTCCGTGTTTCAGCACTCCCACCACCACCACCCCTCTTCCCCCGATGCATAAACTCCCAACATACCCTCCCAGGCTCGACCCCGAGTATCCCCTCCACCTCCACCCTCGCCAACCCACACAACTCCCTCACACTCCCCACCTTGCTCATCACGTACCGCGCGTTCTTGGCCGTCACCCCAGGCAAACACCTCAACAGCTCCTCCGCCGCCGCGTTCACCCCTGCCCCCGCCTCGGGGTCTTCTTCGGCACCGATGGCGATCGCACGCGCCGGATCGGGCTCGGGGCTGTTGGACTTGAGGTCGGCAAAGATGTCCGTGGTTGCGTAGGGAGAGGACGACCAGATGATGCGAACGCGGGGAAAGTGGAGCGTGAGCAGTACGAGTTTGGATTGGATCGAGGGCGGTGCGCGGTCAGACTCTGCAGGCCCATCGCAACCGGAGCCCTTCTTCGGGTACTTGGTCGAGGGTTTGGCGTACGTCTTGGCCGTCTCAGAGACCGTCTACGCGGGATGTTACAGGTTGGTCAGTACGGCAAGTAAACGACGGACAAACCTCGAGCGAAAACGACTTGTTCTCCTCGAACTCGATAAGCAGGATGGGCTGCTTGTAATGGACTGACATCAATTCGCACTGCGTGTACCTGGTCATAACTGTCGAGTCAACGCAAACAACATGCGTGCGGAGAAAACAAACGTACAGTCGCCCACTATTGAAACTCGACACCAAGTCCGGGATGCTTTTGCGCTCGACGCATATGTCTGGCGTCAGCACGTAATCGCCCACAGTCAGCGTGGCGGGGATGACCAAGATTCCCGACGCGTGCAGCAGCGATGGAAGGGTCGACCGGAACTCGCGCATGTCAACGATGACCTGGAAGTGAAATTCCTTTAGCCTGGAGGA
>JBBPPG010000425.1:0-24673 GCA_038091855.1 Leccinellum luteum | reverse complement strand
TTGCTCGCATCATTGCTGGATTGAGGACCTGCCTCAAGATGTTCGAGGAAACCTCGTCATTCTACTCTGTCGTCCTAGGGCACAAAACAGATATATACTTTACATGGTGAGTGCAGTGAATTCTTCTCGTAGTCATGGTGTTTAAAAGTCCAGTTGCCTGAACCAGAAAAAGACCGGAAACCAGACCGGACCAACACTGGTTGCAACCGGACTGCAGTTGCCAGTTGCGTGCGCATCAAAATTTGATCGGTCTGGTTGCCTCAGGTGGCGAAATTAAAAAAAACCAGTTCGAAACCGGTCACAACTGGTCGCAACCACTTTGGTATTGGTGCCGAGGGGATGCCCATATTTGGGGGCATCTCCCGTAATTTTCCCACATTTTTACGATTTTATTTAGATTTTATATGAAGTAATCTATGTTTTGACTCGAGAAGTAGTCTAACTCGACCCATAATGTGCAGATCCTTGTGATCTAAAACTTAATATGTAGGTTTACACGTGCCCTAAATATAGTTCGCTGCCACGGAATCATGAATCACACCGGATCGCATGCTATTTACAAATTGATCAACTCGAGATTTGTTGTCTGACTCAAAAATGGTCATATCTCCACTGTACGTTAACCGGTTAACGTAACAATTAGCGGGAATGAAAGGTCAGTGTTGTGTCCCCTGTTATGACTCAGAGCCTTTATCGGCTAAAATCGAGAGAAGAAACCCACGTACCTGCAAGTTACGTTACAAAGGACACCAGACACCCATGGCAGACTGCAAGGTCTGTTTATCACTGTTTGTACTGATAACATTATACTGGCCATATATAAACGCTCTGCTCTTCTTTCCTATCACCACTATTCTCCTGCCCCCTTCTTCCCTCCTGTTGTTCGTCCTTATTGTCGTTCTTCCCTCCCTTGTTCATTCCTTCTGGTTGTCCTCGTGTTAATCATTTGTCATTGCTGCCACCTTGTTGGTCATGTTTTGGTGTCCATCTATGTTCTTATTTCTGTTTACTGTATGTGTGTGGCCTTGGCTGTACACAATTTTTTTGTACATGTCTTGGTGCCCAAAGTTATGTTGCTCAAAGTTATGTTTCTATGATATCTATGCAAATAATGCTATGATTCAAACCCCCAAAAATCTGTGTGATTTAGTAGTGAAGTGCATGTGATATTGTAGATGTTGGGTGAACTAATTTACTTACGAATATCGATACAGCAGTGAAGCCCAATGTGAGATGAAGCAGACGAGTCCGTCACCAATGTTGCTCCATGTTGCCCACCCAAAAGAATGGGCAGGGTGGGTATAGATATGTACATCCTAAGATCCTTCTCCAAGTCTTGAAACATAGACTAGAGATCTGAAAGCTTGATGTGGTTGCCTTTGTATTTCATTGAAGTGAATGTGTCCCTGTCAGTCCACCAGATTCGTATTTGGCCCATGGTATCATAAGCAATAGTGGAGGCTCTATGCTGAAGTGATCTTAGACGAGAGAAAGTGGAGAGCTTCTTTTCAGTAAACCAACACTCTAGTTCATCACAAGCAATCTGCTCTCCCATAATGACATCTTCATCTTCATCTGCATGAACTCTAATCTCCTTCAGAAAGGTAAGCCTCATGCAATATTGCAGCTTAGCAATAGGCTGTGTCACTTCCTTGGCCTCTTTAAGTGAACCATCCTTGTTCAGAGTTAGCAGAGCAAGTCCTGCTTCTGTGGGGTCTCTCAGATGCACTTGAGTAGAGTTGGTCACCATAGATGGAGGCCAGGATGTGGTCCACATATTGATGAGCACCAGATGAATTTGCTGTTGAATGAGCTCTGAGTGATCACCCTCCTCATCTTCCAACATAGCCTTTAAACCCCTAACACCTTCATCCAGGTGTTCAAAATTCTGCCCAATTTCCCTGATAAGCATGGCCAGAATACATGTGACAGGCCTGATATATCCTGCCATAGTCTCTTTCCTGGCATGTCTTCTAAATGGAGTATTGGATATGCCACTATTTAACAAAAAAGAACCATTCAAAGTTAGTAATAATTAATTACAAAAATACAACACTCAACTGCTTAGTTGGATAAGGAGAATTGATCCTCTGAAGCACCAACTCACTTGTGGTATCAATAAGGCCAAGCCCCTCATCAAAGTAGACCTTGACAGCTTTGGATAACTTCATCAAACCTCCCTCATGCATTTGTGGCATGGTAATGAGCTTTCTAAGCTTCCTCACAGACATTTCTTCAGCCTCTAGTCTGGTTGCCAGATATTCATGCCAGTGGGTAGTTTGCAGCCAAGGACTTATAAGGCGATGATCAGCAGGCACTATCATGTTCTTTCTCAGCTCCTCTTCCAGATCCACTAAACATTTGACCAATCCTCCTGCTTCTTCATCTACAAGTTCTACATTCTCAATAACACCCCAAAATGTACGAAGGCTTCCTGCACCCTGTTTCTTTAGCCTCTGTGCTTTGCATTTTTTCCAGTCTTCAGGAAAAGGAACATCCATGTGTTTTTCTCTATGGTGGTCTCGGATGGTTTTGGTATTACCCATCACCACTGAACATTCATCACATGCAATAGCATCCTCTACCTGCAATCCATGAACAATACACCTGGGACCTGTAATGTTGGTTGGCAGGGCTTGGGTAACACCAAGTTCAGCAACAGCATCTTGATATTGAATCTTGTTATAAGCTTCTAAAATTACTCCATGCTTGTCCTTGATATGACTTCGCCCTGCAGTAACAAGAACAGCCTCTTGACAAAGCCTGCACACAAGAAAGTGAAACTCAGCATTGACAGCCAAGTTCAATTTATCTAAATAGGGATGAAAGAGTAGAGGCCTAGACTGTTGAGCTATACTGCCTGCTACAGAGGTGGATTGCTATCAGAGATTATAAAGTTAGCATATCTTGTTTTCCATTTATGAGAGAACCCACTGATACCATAAAAGCTAACTCCTCTTGTATCACACTACCTGCTATAGAGGTGGGTTGCTATCAGAATATATAAGTTAATTTTTTTTTTCTATTTAGAGAGAATCATTCATACTGTAAAGTTTGACTCCTCTTGTGTCATATCACCTGCTATAGAGATGGGTTGCTATCAGAAATTATAAAGTCAGCATATTTGTTTTCCATTTATTTAAAAGCCACATATAACCCACCAAGGACTCAGGTTTTTCAGTTGCAGATAGTTGCATGCTGCCAGAAAACTGCTAGATTATGGTCAATATATTTATTTATTTTCTGCAAAATAAAGGAACATAACACACTTGCTCCAGAGGAGTAACACTAGGAGATTGCCTAATAGACTATTTAAAATTATAATTATTAATAAGAGTAATGTCTAGCAAAAAAACTATGCAACTCACCAATAACTCTTCCTCTCCAACTGTACCCTGTCCTGAAGATTCTTCAACAGACTTCCAGAAATATTGATTAGTATCATCTAACTATGAAGCAACTATGTGACTCACCAATCTCTCTCTCCCTCCAATGGTATTCTGTTCTGAAAATTCTTCAATAGACTGCCAGAATATTGGGTTAATATCATCCACCATTTCATGAGAAGAAACTATGCTACTCACCAATCTCTCTCTCTCTCCAATGGTATCCTGTTCTGAATCCTCAACAGACTGCCAGAATATTGGTTAATATTATCTAACTATGAAGTAACTATGTGACTCACCAATCTCTCTCTCCCTCCAATGGTATTCTGTTCTGAAGATTCTTCAATAGACTGCCAGAATATTGGTTAATATCATCTAGTCATTCAAGAGAAGAAACAATATGACTCACCAATCTCTCTCTCTCTCCAGTAGTGTCCTGTCCTGAAGATTCTTCAATGGACTGCTAGAATATTGGTTAGTATTCTTCTACCATAGCACTCAGCTTATTCATGCACTTGTACTCACTGATCCAAATTCTCTTTCTTCTTCAGGGACTTTTGCCTAGAAAATAGAATATGGCATTTAAAATCAACTTACCTTCATTGAAACATAGCTCACCTGAGAAGGCTCACTTGATGCTAGCTGTACCTCACACTAGTTATAATTCTTGGATTACAATTCATAATTGGACAAAGAATATCAAACTCACCTTTTTCTCTGGTCCAAGCCAGGTGGTTTGACATTTCCTCAAGTGTTTATTCAGAGCATCAGTGGTACTATATCCCTTTGGAGTGGGACATTTTGAATTTGAACAGTAGCAAAGGAAAGTGCCATTTTCATGGCGTAAAACAGCAATCCTTTTTCCATCATAAGCAGTAAAAGTTGCACTTTTGATGCACTTTCTCCAATGTTGATCATGGATAGCCTTCTGTGTAAATGACTTGCCACATTCACTACAAGTGCGAGCCATATGAAAATAAACTAAAGAATAAAAACAAAAAAAATCAGTATTCAGGGGGCCCCTGTTTTGAAACAGCCTATTCAACCACACTGATAACAATAATAATAAAAACTTATTAGCTAGAGCATTGCTGATCATCTACAGCTGCCAAGAAAACTTTGTTGAAAGGATATAAAAATCCTTGTAGTTTCCATAAGCAAAGAGAAAAAGAATGTCAGTAAAAGTCTAAAAGATATGCCTCATAGGCACAAAACAATGCATTCCTCACTCTTCCAAAGCATATCTCATTCCATAACAAACTTCCAGGGTGTTTGTTCACTAGATCATGCTACAGGATGTTGGTCAAAGTATAGAACAGGATGCAAGTGAGGGTATTTGGCCAGCAGTGGAATGGGCACCAGCATCTGACAAGCATAATCACACAACCCAGATAGGTGGTGCAGACTCAGGACACATCTTTCAGGACCTGCAGAAGGCATGAATAACCAAGAATCTGCAATGTGATCATTGATGTACAATTGTTGTTCAGCTCAATGCACTCGAGCACCCATGTTGGGCCTGCAGATCAGGATCAGACCATGGAGAGGCACCATAGGCACCAGGCATGCAACTAAGAATGTGCATCAGTGGAGTGTGAGTGCCAAATTACACAGCTGGCAGAGCCACTCACATTCTGAATGAGGGAATCAGGAACGTGTCAAATATCTTCTCGCCACAAGACAGGGTGGACAGGGACCCTCGTGGCATGGCTCTGTGCATAAATGCTCCGAGTTGCTGCACCCTAAGCCTTTGCAACAGGGTTGAGTGTAAGACAATGCTGTCAGACCGACGTGGCATTTCGTGCTGCATCTCTCCTTGCCGCAGAAACACGCAACTTGGATGATCACCGCACACGGCGGACACGGGCCGGGATGACATGGTAATGGTCAGGCATGTCTACAGCCCAAGCGTGTACGGGAACAGGGTTGGGTGCACGAGTGTGGCGTCGCGATGCGCGGCGGTGCTAGATGACGCATACGAAGACAAAAGCACCTGTTGGAAACCCCGTCATGGTCAATGATTCATATGCAACCGGGCGAGAGATGAACATACATGTAGGTTTGTGGCACCGCCTGGCGCGTTCATCGACATCCCGGACAGCACCGCTGGTGCTGGTGAGGCTGATGAGTGGAATCGTCTTGGCCCGGGGGTAACGGACTCAGACTCGAGATCCGGTTGCGCCGGACATTGTCGTCTCGGGTTCAGACTTTATGTAACAACAAAGAGCAGCGCAAATTAGTACAAAAATCCACATACCGACAAGAATACGCTTACCGGAGACTCAACGATAATTTGGCAATACTCGGTCTCAGTTCGAAGCAGGCCGTTTGAGGATGAGTTGCAGTGGTCGGGATGGGTAGTGGACGGCGTAGTTGCGTAGCTGGGGGGGACCAGGCGTGGCAGTTCTCCGGTGATCAGTAAAACTGCACGCGCCGATGCGAACAGGGACGTGCGGACAGCGTACAAATGAGAGTTAGTATGGGGGTGCAGAAGTGCAGGAAGGATAAGAAAGCTGCAGTCACTCACGAACGCGGTGGATTCTTCAAGTGCGATCTACCTCTTCTTGTCGCCGTCGCTCGACTTCATATGCTTCCATGAGGAGTTGCTCGTGAGCCTGCACCTGCGGATTGTAAGACGCCCCCGCATGAGGCGCTGTCATGCGGGTACTCGAGCAGGTTTCTGTTATCGCCGTAGATAAGAGTGCAAAACACCGCAGTGGACAGGAACAAACATTCACCTTGATCGCGCTTTCGCCCCCTCTCTATCCCTTCAGGCACACTCTCCTCGTCGACGATCGCCACTACAGCTGTCCACAGATCGCTCTCCCGGACGGCATGCGAGACTTTGATGGCGGCACTCCCCGCGCCGAACTCGGTCAGGTCCATGAGAGAGTTGAGCGGTCCCTTGCGTGGTCCCTTGGCGATCCGCGGCAGTACTTCTCTCCTTGTCCGCGCGTGACAGGCATTTCGTCACTCCAGACGATAACGACGTCATGCGCGATACGACGGCAGGCATGGTGGAGCATTGTGCGAGGATTTTGGCAGACGTCAGTTGTGATGTGATTTTGAGTATCGGGGAAGCGAACGGCGAACTGTAAACGCGGTGGAACGGTGTAGGTCATCAACGAGGGAAAAAAAAAAAAGATACGAAAACGAAAACACACCTTGTTCGTTTAGGCGTCTCAGGTTTGGACTGTATACAGCGAAAATTAGTGCAAACTTGAAAGCCCATATAGATGAGAAGACGCTCACTGGCGATTCGACGATAATGTTGGGAATATTCGAGTTCGAAACGGGCCGTTGCCGGAAACGCTTGCGGACTCGGAGATGGTCGAGCGGGGTCCGGCTGCGCATGAGATGGATCGTAGGGTCTTCGGGATGGGTGGTGGACGTAGTTACGTTGCGGTGGATTCTGTCAAGACGCCGGGCATATGAGACCGAGGGAATGCCAGTGCGGCAGTCTCCGGTCGGTAGTAAAATTGCACGGGTCGATGCAAACGGGGAGGTGTGGACAGTGTCTTGCAGTACAAACGAGCGTCAGCACGGGGGTACAAAAACACGGGGAGGATGGGAAAGCTGCACTCACGAACGAACGCGGAGGATTGCTCATGGCGGGGCACTCGGAATCAGAGTCCACGCACCATTTTTCAACAACATTTTCCCCCGCCTTGCTTTCTGCAGAAAGATGCCAATCTGGATCTCGATGCTCGTTTTCGAGACGTACTCCCTCTTGAGGGCTGACTCCCGCTGCTTACTTTTCCAAAGGATATCTCGTTCCGTAGCGAACTTCCGGGGTGTTTGTTCGCTGGGAGTGGGTGGCGTATATACTGTGGTTTCGGGCATAGGTACGAGAGACACGGACTCAGGACGGATCCTGCTGACGGCGTGGGTAACCGAGCATCTGCAATGCGATCATTGACGTACAATTTTTGTCGGCTCGATGCACTCGAGCGCAGCTGTAGTTGAGCTCGCGGATCATCGCGTTCATCATCAAGTGATGCCCTCGGCGTGTTCATAAGCGTTTTCATCCCCATTGTGATATTCGACTTAGTGAGAAAGGGTAATGGGTAATGAGGAAGTAAGTCCGATGGCCCTGCAATCCGATGACTCTACCTTGGTCATAGCTAACCCTGCGACCGAGTGGATATTCCATCCCTGTATCCCATTCTGTGGCCCTCCCCGTGTGAGCAATGAGCGGCCTCCGCCTCGCTTCGTTGCACTGGGGAGCCACAACCAATCAGTCACAGAGAACGCAAAAGAGAGCACATGAACACATACACCAATCAAAATCAAATCCCCGATCGGTGGCCGTCCACCCAACTTGATAATGACTTCGATGTTCTCGTGTACGAGTACGCACATGCCAGAGCCACAGAGAGTGTGCAGCTCCTCACGATCAAACCATCAAGAGGCAGCACGAGCACCAGGCATGCGATCTTGAGCGTGCATCAGTGTGCTGCGATCGATTTGCACAGCTGGCAGAGCCCCTCACATTCTGAATGTGGGAAACAAGCACTTGTGAGGAAAACTGCAAGAAACGAAGGAAATAAACCTCACCAATTTTATGTGCAGATCACACCCGGAAAGCCAAATGGTTCGATCAGTCCACGATTCGCAGCAAGCAGGCAGTGCCAGAGCCCCCAGACTATCAAATCACAATGTCTAAATGAAATCGCTTACCGTGACGATATCAACAGAACGAAAGGCTGACTGAGACGGGATGAGACGAAATGAACCGAGATTTTCAAAGTCCGACATAAGGTTAATCGAATTAAAGATAAGTACTTACTTAGTTCGAGAAATTTAAGTCAACTTATTACGTAATCATTACCCCGACAGCTGTATAGAAACCTTGCCTTAACTTGACAGACGCGTTTGTTTTCCCACGCGCTCCCAATCACGAACGGCATCACCTCATGCACCACACTAAGAGATGGGCACCTCTACGCTCCATATTAGCACTCGCTCCGCTTCTCTTGGCTTTGCCACTTTGTTCGTTATACAACCAGTTTAGTGAGTCTGGTCGTTCCTTCCCAAATGCAAGTGCTAACGCGTCTGGTTCTTGATTAGCATTACCTACCCCCGAATGTTGATTCGTAAGCCAATACTACTGCGCATGCAACGCCGCTCACGCTCCATATAGCTATCACCCACAAACGGGAGCACCCCATCCTTCCGAAGCCACCATTCTTTCCTACGCAAGATATCTTTCTGAAGAGATCGGATACCGCACTGGCACGTGAGAACACGCAGAAGCGGATGCATGGATGGTTCGCAAGGCAGAGGAGATCAAACAACTATGTGAGCAAGTGTTGAACAAGGAAAAAGGTCGGAAGCTCGAGTGTGAGGTCTGGAGGCAAGAGGGCAGTGGAAGTCACCGGTGAGCATCACCCGTGTTCCCGCTGTCCCTTCTCAACCATCCAGGTTTGACATGATGAACACGCGACTGTACAAGACCTACGTCAACCTCTCAAATATTATCCTCCGGATATCCGACGGTACCGAGCGCGGCAAATCGTCCGCAGTACTCATCAATTCACATCTCAACAGTACTCTTCCGAGTCCGGGAGCTGCTGACGATGGTGTTGCCATGGGCGTGATGCTCGAGTGTGCAAGAGTATTGGTCGAAACCAAAGGATGGGAACCAACTCACGCGATCATATTCCGTGCATGCTCGTAGCCTTTGTCCTTCCCTTGTGCTCAAAGATATATACTTTCAGTGTTCAATAACGCGGAACTACAGGCCGTGAATTGATTTTTCAAGCCACGTCAGAGGAGATGACAGAAGCTTATTCTCATGTACCCAGGTATGTCAAGTCCAGCCCAGGACATACTAATTCTTACTCCGTATGGCTTAGACCCCATGGAACCGTGTATGCGAATGAGATTTTCAGCTCTGGCATCATACTATCCGAGTATGTGACTTAGACTCGACGTCAGGTCTGTGCTGGCTAACCCAGATATCCCAACAGTACTGACTCTCGACAATTCGAGCACTATCTGAACGTCGCTGGATTAGATGTAAGTTGACATGACACTTGTCCGCAAGGTGTCCGACATTCTCAGCTGAATCTGCCCACATAGATGGCCGTAGTGGGCAACAGCTACATGTATCATATGCGAGGAGTCTGTCTCTTCAAATATTTGTCCTCGTCAATATCTCAAACCCATCTCTCAAGGACCTGGTCGAAAACATACAACCTGGCATTGCCCAACACATGGCCGACAATTCGCTAGCACTCTTGCGTTTCCTATCCTCGGATGCGTCGCCAATCCCGCGCCTCGAGCATGGCTTCGCCTGCCCACCCACCGTCTTCTTTAGCAGCCATGGTATGCTCGCGTTGTATTCATTCACCACTACAAAGATAACGTATGTTACCCTCTTCGTGGCCTCCATCTATCTCGTTTGGGCGACTGGGATACAGAAAGTATGGATAGCTTTGGGAGCGGTAGTCTCAGCCTTTGTCGGGGCTTTGATTGGCGCGAACGCAGTAGCCTTTGTCATGACCAAAGTCCTCCACAAGGGCCTGAGCTGGTTCAGTGCGGAATACTTTCCGCTATTCTTGTACGGCCCGCCAGCGATCGTAGGTATGTGGTTGAGAGTCCGTGATCCCCTCCAGGATGTTCTCTGATTGATATGGCTGGCATTTCGTTCATTCGTTCGTAACAGGCGCCCTGATCAGCCAGCTGCTCTTCCAGTCTGGCCTTGCTGCCGTGGGTCAGCTCTTCAACATCGGTTCCAGTGCCGCTCTTTTCTTGGGCGCGACGGGCATATTCGCCGCTCTCAGCGTCGACGGATTATTAACACGGAGTCGACGAACTGTGGCTGCGAAGCCCATATCCATTCCAAATGCAAACGACGCGAACGGTGCTACGGCGGAGAAGCTAAAAGGTGTCACCGAGTCGGAGGTGTCGCTCTGGACATACGCCGTCGCGATGATCATCCCGCTCTCAATGGGTACAGAGCTGTTGGTTTCGACCCTGGTGGTCTTTGTGCCTCTGGTATTATGTTTCTTCCTTCCCCTTTCGCCCGGTCCTTTTCTGGATTGTGCTGACACATAAGCCATATAGGCAGGTCGCACCGGCGGGGACGCACCTGCAGAATTCATCATCGCATCCATTGTAGCCGCCATCGGCACCTTCATATTCTCATACTGCGTGGCATTTGCGCATCGGTTTGGGCCTGTTGCACTGCGACGTGCGTTAGTCCTGGCTATATTAGCGTTGGGAGTGACCATGGCGTTCTTTTACAACAAGTCACCGTTTGACAACAAGCACCAGAAGAGGCTATTTGTGCTTCACATGGAAGACGTGAGTTTACTTGACTTGGTTAGGGGGGACTGTCGTGGGTGCAGGATGTGGCAGCACTGTTGCACCTTGAGCTGGGACCTTTAGTGCTCCTCTTTACCCTGCGCATATATGCTGTTACAGGTTCTCGCCGTCGTATCCGTGTGTTCCGTTCGCTGATGATTACCCCCTACTATCATTCACAGTTGGCTTCTCGGGAGCAGCATTTGCACGTCGCATCCGCCGATTCTGCTCCCAGCTTTGTTGAGCTAGCCCACGACATCGCGGACAAGTTTGGCATGGACCAAGTTCCGCCCAAGGTCATGGTCATGGACAACTACAACAACGACTGGGACACGATCCACCCGTTCTCTGCCGTGAGTGTTTTTTTGTCGTACCAATGGTTTCTCGTTGGTTGCTAACCACCACCGTTTTCTTCGTCAATAAAACTGAAAACACAACCAACGCAGTTTCTCTCACCGTACAAGATTGATCCCCCGCTCAAACATACGTACGATGCTCCCTGCTCCCCGGAGAACTGTCTGAGCATCGTTGCTGTGAACGATGCGGTCAACGAGCGAGGACGCTTACGCGCAGGATCGATCATCCTGGCGTCATTTAGACCGGTGAGTGACATGTTGTCTTCTCTCATTCCCTCTCTTTCCGCATGATGAACTGACATATTAACATCATCCCTGTTTTTATCGTTCGAACGATCACCCTCAAGTCATCGCGTTTAATGCGCACGTGCTCGAGTGGACGCTGGATGACAATCCTCTGGACGAGCGTGCACGGCATCATATCAAGGAGGCATCGTTTTACGGCACGGACACGTGGACGGTGTCGATGATCATCAAGCACCTGCCGATGCATGCCAATGCGAACTCCAACGCTAACGCGGAGACGGGCCTCAAGATCGATTTCGTGGGCATCCAAGAGAAACGGATGTAGCCAGGCAAAAAGGCAGAGTCGGACGGCGGACAAGCGATGAAACTATTTGAGGATTTCGACGTGTGGCTCAAGGAGAGGACGGGCGGGAGTGTGGAGGCTATGATGTTGGGGTGCGTTCGCGGCGAGACGGTGGCCTAGGCTCTTGAGGAGCAATCCTACTTCTTTGTCTATTGTGCGAGGAAAGGAGGAGGCGTTGTCGAAAAAGAAACTAAGCAGGATGGGGCACGCGCAGGGCGGAAGAGCATGCCGCACTTTTGTTGCAAGTATAGATCACCAATAGAATCAAATGAATTTCTCGAGGCTTCGGACATGTTGCAACCAAGCTGCTCAAATCTTTGCAACGAAACTTGGTCCAGAACTTGGATGTTTGTACCATGGTCGTGTCAAGCTTGAAACAAGGTAATGTCTCTAGTATCCAGGACTCCGACAACCAGGAGAGCATCAAACGGAACTTCCCTTCGATCATGGTATAAGATGTAAGATACATGATAATTGAGAAAATTCCAAACCCAACTTACAATCTGTATTCTCACAACTGAGACGGCATTGACGATAGTTCAATATAAGGCAGTGGATCACAAAGCGCCCCAAGCAAGGTGCCCAGCCGGCAACGCTGGCCCTTGTAAATAAAAGCGAGGATAAAGAACAAGAATAGAGGAATACATTTCGTATGTTTATACTTGCATTTGCATTTCCCACCCTCAATATTTTTGCAATTGCTCTCTCAACAACATCTGTCTTTGAGGTCATGCATTCGTATCTTTGCCATTCTGAGTCACAGTCACCGTCCCCACAGTCGTCTCTCCTCCTGCAGCCTGCCCCCACCCTTGCGTGCTTGTCTTGTCGAGAGAGAAAGGTTGCATGTTGTCCGGCACTACCAGGCAGCAAGGACAAGACATGCAAGTGAGTACATTTTTTCTCATTGTCTTCAATGCACTTGCTACTTTTATGGTGTGCACAATCTTATCCCCCAGTTTCATCTCTATGCTGGGTTGGAGCAAGTCGGCAGACTGCGCTGCACTCTAGCTCAGATCAGCTACCCATGAAACAATAACTTGTGTCAAACATGTGCTTACAATGGTCCTTTTCTTCCAGTCAATGCATCCGACGACATCTGAAATGTGAATACCCTCTCAAGTTCCGGCGATGGAGCCGGATGCGAAAGCGCCAGTTGCACATGTCGTCTACTGAAATGAACCCAGACCTACCTTTGACAAGCCAACATTGTCCTGTCCGGTCATAAACACCGTTGGCAGGAGCTCCTAAGCGTACCATGTCAATGATTTTGCCCATAGTTCCAGTATGACCATGACTAGGCCAATTCTCCCTTGTACCCTTCTGGTCACTCATGTTCCTTCTCATATCACTCTGATGCTTCATTAATATCATGCTTTCTGTTATGTTTTGCTTTTTTAAATGAAATATTACATGCGATGAATATCACACTCAAACTTATCTCCGACTCCCACAATAGTGGGGGAGGGTTTTGTCCAGATGTGTCGCTCCTGTGCAGACAAACAGCCATCACCGTTTTCCATGGCACATGCACATACCACGGCCCTCCGGGCACCCAGTTCTGTCAAGACCGCGAGATCGTCATCAGACTCATCCAGCAATTAGCTTGCGGAAGATGATGACGACGTCGCGACGACGACTCGCGTCAGGGCGAAACGGCGAGGACAGGGAGATGGCAGGGTGTCCGCGACACCGCGACGGCGACCACGACCACGACACGGCGTTGCAACGTAGGACAGCACGACGACAACGACTGGTCGCCTGGTTTCGCGACGACACGTCGAGACGACGTAACAACCCGGTGAGCATACTGGCTCCTTGTCGCCATCCTCACCCTCATCATCTTCCCTCCCACACCCAACGCAATGGTGCGGCGACTGACGCGACGGCGTGCCACAACACGCCAGCGACGCAGCAGCACCACGACGAGGTGAGTACATCCTGTCCTCGTCCTCGTCCTCGTCCTCGTCCACAGTATCCTCACCCTTCTCCCTCCCTCGCACAACAACCCAGCGTGATGACACGACGATCGATCAACGGCATCAACGACACCGCGGTACCACGACTACGACCATGACGCCGACACGGCGACGTTGATGTCGCGTCACTGCGAAATGGCGAGACAGGGAGGACGGCACGGCGTCAGCGACACCGCGACGACGGCAACGACGCGGCATAGAACGGCACGATACCGCGACACGGTGAGATGACGACGACGGCGCAACGGACGTCAGCGATACGGCGACGACAAGGACGGGGAGAACACTGCGTCAGTGACACGACGAGGATGGGGAGACGGCACGGCACGGCATCAGCAATACCGCGGACCACGACCACGATGTCGACACGGCAACGTTGCAGGCGAAACGAGGTGCGACGGCGACGCACGACATGATGACGATGTGAATGTGACGACTCCCGTCTATCTTTTTTCGCTACTTTCGTTGTACTTACAGTAAATAGTTGAAATATAAATAATGTTTTGTTTTTATTAGTCGAAAGTTCCAAAGTAGGGGCTGGTAAAGTGTGAAAGCTCCAAAGTAGATGAGGTGTAAAGTGTGAAAGGTACTTTAAAGAAACTCGTCCGTCGCGCCGTCGCGTTGTGGCACGCCATTGTGTCACTCGACGTGTCGTGGCGTCACGTTGTGTTGTTCATCGTCGTCGTCGTGCGCTTGTGTCGGGGCACGCGGCTCAGGCTGCATTGGGACTCTTCGTCATGTCGTTCAAGTCTATGGTGGTGGTGATGATGATGATGCCGGGTGTCGTTCGTCGTTTTAGTATCATCTACGTCGTCGTTGCGTCGTGGCACGCCGTTGCATCAGTCGACATGTCGTGGCACCATGACACGTCGTTCGTTGTTGTGGTCTTTTAATGTGTCGTCACATCGTCTTGTGCCGTCGTGTCAACTGTGTTGCGCTGTGCAGTTGAACGAGCAAGTCGAAGGAGGGTGATGAAGGGATGAGGAATGAGTAGGACGCAGCCCACCGTCGTCATCGCCGTCATGCCATTGCGTCGCCGTGTTGATGGGTCATCGCGTCGATGCGTTGCTACATTGGATTGCTGTGCGAGCGAGAGAAGACACAGTGAGGACGGGAGGAGGATGAGGATAAGGCGAGCATACGCACCGTGACACCGTCATCATCGTATCCTCGTCGCGTTGCCGCGTGTACTCGTCGTCGACGTTATGTTGTTGTTGTTGTCGAGTCATCAGCAACATTGCTCAGTTCCCTAGAGCGTTCGCTGTCGTTCATGCGCTCTA
Source organism: Leccinellum luteum (assembly GCA_038091855.1). Taxonomy (NCBI): domain Eukaryota; kingdom Fungi; phylum Basidiomycota; class Agaricomycetes; order Boletales; family Boletaceae; genus Leccinellum; species Leccinellum luteum. The sequence goes on along the minus strand of JBBPPG010000425.1, from coordinate 9,775 downwards.
CGTCGTAGTAGTACCCACTCGACATTCCCGGATCCGGGGGTTAAGGAATAGTTTAAACCCTCGTCGGTTACGTGATAACCCAGAGATAACAACTGTGTGCGGATTGTTGGTGAACGTCTGTCGTTCATCGGTCATACACGGATGAAAGGAACCAACGAATCGAAAGATGCACCAGAATCGCGAAGATGCCGGACGGGCGTTGGACGGGCGTGGAGCGTATAAGCGTGTCAACTCGGTTTCATCGATGGTTATGTAAGCAACACATCAACTGACTCTCGGAGTTGTGGGTCGACCAGTTCCCGGTCAACATTCTTCTCCAGCTAGTGTGGCGACATGGCGACACTCAAGCTCTGGTGTTGGGTCTACGGCAACGACGCCAGCCACATCTTTCAGGTCAGTATACTAGGGACAGAAACCGTCGCAGCCCTCAGAGAAGCCATAAAGAACAAGAAACCGGTCAGTTTTGGTCACGTTGACCCTGACGCCCTCGCTCTTTATTCCATCCCCATGCCCGACGACGATAGACAACTTGAAGAATATCTCGAGCAGTGGAGATTGAGCGACGACTCAAGGCCCTTGCCCCCACGAAAGCCGCTGTCCAAGTTAGACCTGTCTGGGAGTGTAATCATCGTCCATGACCCAGAACGTTGTGCGCAATTTTTCCTGTATTCTGCCCTGTTTTACCCCTCATGTTGACGTGCAGCTAAATTCTCTATCCTTACGCTGAGATGCTGGGTGTACGGTGATGATACCAATCACATTTTCGAGGTCAATATTTCAGGGACAAAAACCGTCGCAGCCCTCAGAGAAGCCATAAAGAACAGGAAACCGGTCGCCTTTGGTCAAGTTGATCCCGATGCACTCGACCTTTACTCCATCCCCATGCCTGATAAAGAAAACCGGAAACACGTCCTCCTGCAACCGCGACAGATGTTAAAAGAACATCTCCTGGACGCACTCGAGACATTGTCTAGTCTGAACCTGTCTCATAGCCTTATCGTCGTCGTCCCACAACCCAAGTCTAGTACGTCTGTTTATCGTTCTTGCCTGTGACATAGTCTAATTTTTCTATGCTCCGACTCTGTTAGCCCAATCGCTTGCGCAACCTCCATCGTTGTCCCCCGCGGTCGGCAAACTGAGGAGTGAATACTCCAGATACAACAAGCCAAAGCCGCCATCGGTCGCAGGGGTGGCCAAGTCCTTCTTCGCTTGACAGGAGGATGATAAAGCCAAAATTGATTGTAATCGTCCCCCTGGTGCTATGGCAACTATACCTGTGACATTGCTTCACCCCGTATTTCCTCGATTCCTTGATGATTGCCAGACCCACGAAGTAACTGCAGATGATAGCGCTTTCGCGCTAGAACTCTCACATGCAATGTCAAAATTTTATGAGAGCGAGAAGACACGAGGCGAAGAGATTCGGAGGACATTTGAGAGATGGGGTGTATGTTTCACCGTGTCCACGACAGGACAAGGCTACACAACGGATGGCGACTTAAGTGTAAACGGCCATCGGTACGCTATTGCCGAGATCAAGAATGAAGTCACGAGTTCAGGAGCTGAGCCCTACAATCAAGCGATCTTGTACTATTTCGAGTGGACGAGAGATATCGCAGAAACCTTGGAGAGTACATGCTTGCCTTGCATGCTGATTCTTTTGTTTGGTCTGTGTTCTGCTTTTATGTGCAAGACGCCTCTCATAATCTGTATGTTCTGTTAGGACCATACATTGCCTTTGTAGGAGCAGCGTGGAATTTGCGACCGACAGCCGAGATTCTCTCGTTTGTCCTCCCAATGCACTACCACCCATCAAATACCAACATGCGAATCAACGTGGCTCGTCACCTCGGAGCATTCAAGAGAGCGGTTCGCACCCTCGAAGCTTACTATCAAGAAATCACATCAGTCGATGAATCACGTCCGCCTCAACCTCAAATGTTTCCATATCGAACCCATTTCAATTGTCTGGGGGGGGATGATGCGCTACGACAAGATTTTGAATACATTTGTCAGCCTATCAAGGACAAACTTATCTTCTTTGCTATCCTACCCAACAAGCAGGAAGTCTGTATCAAGTTCGTACGTCATTATTCCAAGGACACACATATGGCATGCGCTTCCCTGGGATGTGCACCGAAGTTGAATGCTTTCGAGACATTACCTGGGGGCTGGTTCATGGTAGTCATGGACAAACTCGCGCCGCAGGAATATGTCACACTTTGGGAAATTACGCCGACGAAGCAGTCTTTCGATAGGATCAAAAATTATCTCGTCAAGCTTCACCAAAAGGGCTACGTTCACGGCGACGTTCGTGACACGAACATTATGGTGTCGAGACGTGATGGGACATGCATGTTGGTCGACTTTGACTGGGCAGGAAAGATCGGGAATGTGCGATATCCGATGAACGTGAATAGAGATGGGATATGGCGTCCTTCTGGCGCAGTTGACAAGCAGCTCATCCTGGCCGAGCATGATATGGAGATGTTGGATCATATTAATCGAGAACATGGCAAGAGCTCGCTCGACATGATCCCTGCATTGCCAGATAACTCCTCCAGTTGACTCCTCTGTACTTGTGGATTGGCGAGAGATGCCACCGTATAATCAATGTACAGTGATCCACCATCACTTGAAACAGCACCATCACGTGAAACGACCCAAATTAAATGGATATTATTTCAAGTACTTACTGTACGTTGTTTATTTATGGACTCATCACCCATACTAAATCGTATGAAGGGTCGACGGCCAATGCCTCCAGTGCTCTTGATCCTGAAGATGGGCTAGATATCCCTCTGGATGCTGGGCCAGCGCTGTGGGTTCAAGGACGAACTTGGTACGTACTAATCGGGTCGTCTGCACGTGTCTATGCGGATGCTGAATCGGCCGCGCGATGATCTAGATAGCGAAACTTCAACGACAGAGCGTACGTCGCTTGACTGCGCGCGTGTCTCGATCTGATTCTCTCTCATATCAAGTGAGGTTTGCCCATCGACGACAACTTTTACACTTCCGACTGCAGATACGCTAATTGGATGCATTCCTCCATCATCGTCTGACCATAACCCAGCTAGATAATACGATCACCTCTACATTGAACGTCTCCTGAACCTTGATGATAAGCTCGTCAGGGAGTAGTTTCCTGTCGTCGTCTCAGCGAATCTCGATATATACCAGAACCTACTTGGAGTCCAATTCGTCAAAGTCAAGGATGATGCACGGGATGTCTGGCACCCGGTGAGTTGTTTGCAATATGCTTTGTGACCGGGTGAGTGATGTACATGCAGAGTTCCAACAGTTTGTAGTTTGAGAAAAGGATGCCAAAGACGAATCAGGTTTCGTTGGCCACTGTTCGTTCGACTTGTTCTCTCGTGGTAAGCGTTGCGACACATGTTGTCCTTGAACGGACGCTGATGATCGAACATCACACGCCGCCCTGTAGGTCCATGGCCAGGCTACAAGCTGGCCAACGAAGAGACACTACCCGCTAACGGCCATGGTGCAAAAGTTCGATATCATATCTCAAACAATACTCGTCTATATCCAAGTCATTCGACTGCCAACAGCGCGATTTGTCCGCCGGACACTACACCTCCCATGTATCTTGTTCCTGGTCAAGAAGCTCGCTGAGAAACCTGATGCCGAGATCGGTGAAGGAAAGTGTTTCGGTGCTCGGGTGTTGGGGTCCCCTGTGATAACTTACTGTGCTCAGATCGGTCAACGTATGTTTTGATGTGAGAACAGATGGTTTGGTTTGTACACAATGAACAGAAGTACTACAGTAGTAATAACTTGAAATGAGCAATGAAAGCGTGTCCGACGTCCGAAATTCTACCTGGCCGATCTCCAACTCTTCTAAAAGTCCGGCAAGCGAGGTTTTTGCCGGAGCCGGCCGGCGCTTACACAAGTTACCTAAGGACTTTCACCGTGATCCGTTCAACATCTTCATGTTCAAGCCAAACACCATCTCAACCTCCACGAGCACGTCATGCACTGTCGACGTCGGCGTCCTAATTACCACTGTCCGGGTCCAGACGGTTCTGGATCTAATCCCTCGCCTCCTTGGTCCGAAGGAAACCTGGGTACCCTGGATGCGCGATAACCTGGCCTCCGAGCTCGTAAGGCATACTATCAATGTGATTCTATGATACATTTTTACATTTTTCTTATACAGACTAAGCTTCCGCCACCCACTCCAAGCCGTCCACACTCTAAGCTTCTTGGAAGCCTGAAAGACGTGCTTTTGGAGCATTACAGTGGTGGCATGATCATCGACAGTCTTCACTTTGATCGCGTGCGTGCAGACGACCCGTCTGTTACCGACCCAGGTTTTGTGGATGTGGCTGCAGATGCACTCCCTGGGCTGAACGGAGGCGATTTCTGGTGGGAGAAGTTGCCGCCATCCAGTGAGTCTCCTTTGTTTTCTTCACTTCACTTTCTTCACTTTGAATTTAAAAAAAACCAGTCACTTTAAACGAAAACGGTGAGAATATTCATCCACTGCAGCAAGAAGATTGATGGCCTTTTTTTCCATGGCAGAATCGGAGCCTTCCATGGCAGAATCTTCTTCTGACATCCCTTCTACACAAGCAGCCGCCATTTCAAAATCTCCCTTGGGTCTGGAGACAACAAGTAAGCCCCACGAAGTTGATGACTTTCCGTCATAAAAATTGTTTATCGATTATCTCCACCACCACAGTTACAAAGGCTAAGACTACGGTTCCTTTCGGAGGCCTTTCGGTCAAGGAGGTTGATGCCTCTGCAACTCAAGCGACCGCCTCGAATCCCAAGGGGAAAAAAAGGACCTCGGTGCTGGACCAACCGAAACATTGCCCTAGAAAGCAGAAGAGGTTCTCACCCATGTTTACTCCGGAAATTTCTAGCGATGAGGGTGACAGTGACGACTGGACCAGGAATTCATCAAGTACGAGCCTGAAAGGAAAAGAAGCTGTCCCTCTCCAGTCTGCAGAAATACCAAAGGCATGACATTCCAAATTCAGGCGTATCTGAACTTACCGGCCATGTTCAGGTTTGTGATGCTTGCCGATCACGTGGATTAGCATGTGTATGGCCCAACGGGGCTGACACCAAACGTGCATGCGCGCAGTGTGTCTCTCACAAAATCGGATGCACGATCGCAGGTAAGTGACATTCTTGAGAATCTTTGTCCTTTGGCTGAAGGAGTCAGGCGTCGCTTTTATTCGCCGTCGACGTGGAAAAGCTGCTCTATCTCAGTCGTCTGAGGCACACGAAAACAATGAAGATCTGAGAGGGCTCATTCGTGAGCTGACCAAGCGTGTCACAGATATCGAGAAGAAGCTCCACGAAAAAGAAGACGATCCCCAGACGTCGACCAGAGTGACAAGTTTCGAGCTTCAGTCCACACGAGTAAGCACGGCAACCAAGTCTCGGGGATGTTAGGCTTGTACACGTATATGTATACTAGGTAGACAAATCGAAGGTGCTTGCGAAACACTGATATGATTGTGCAACACGGACGTGTGGATCTCTATTTCTGTTATCACAAGGAAAACGTGACTCCGAACGTTCCTATGGCTCATCGATCATCTACAGTACGAGCGCCCGAATGTAAGGGTTCTTTGCATCCTTTGGGACTCGAATAGGATATGCACGTCCGCGTCATCTATCACACGTCGCTGCTGTACTGTCAAAGATTCATTTGCCAGTGCTTGCACAAATCCTGCCAGCTCCAACGCGCCTGTGCATACTTCTTGGCCATGTCAAGAGACCTGCGAGGGATAGTTATTCCAACCCCTTGGGAGAGATGTTGACCTTGACTCAATGTGGAACTCCGAGGGGCCACTGTTCCATGCAAATGGTCACCTCTGAACCACCTGGTCTGGGTGAGCATGTGCTGACACCAACTAACTAATTAAGGGCTCACCAAGCACAGTTGCTCCGGGTTTCCAGAACCTTTCCCCAATGAGAAAGGGAAAAGTTGAACTCGTCCTGCATACAACCACTTTTTTTCAATTGGTATGACACAGTCCACGTGCCATCATCGTCAAAATGCTGGGGTGCGATGTAATTCCAGCAATGGTACGCAGTTATTCCATAATCCCCGAGTACGTTCGCCTCCCGACCGAGGCTCTTCATTTCTTTGACTACGGACGGAGCATGGGGTTCTATTTTGGAAAGGAGGCACTCAACGTCCTGTCGGAATACAGTCAGAGAGCTTCGCCTATGAATCTAAATGCAAGAGTGACTGACTGAGGCGTAAGCAAAAAGCGCGTGGATGTCCTCTAGGTTTAGGATTTCACTCCCTTGATAAGGCGCATAGCCATCCCCTGGTCGTCCTCCGGATGGCTGGCGGGACCCAAGGGGGTGCATCTGGCCATAATCCCAATCAGAGAAAGCCTTGCGGCGCTTTAACTTTTTCGTCAACTTCTTAATCTTGACCTGGTTCTCTGCGACTCGCTGCATTTCGTCCTCTTCAAGCAAATGGTAAACCATTCCAGCAACCTGTACATATATTTAGTGTAGTCTTAGGTATGAAATACAGGCTACAAACTGACCTCCTCGCCGGTACTGGAGTTAGTCAAGTAGATGACGAACCGACCACACCGGTCGTAGATATGCTGATCGAACCTAACAAAGTCCAGATGTGTGCTTTCCAACGATACTATTTTGTCTGTATCGGTGTTGTCAGTTCTTTTCTGAAAGATAGAAAGGAATTAGAGCGGGAACTGGGGTATGAATAGGTCCACATATCACCGGGCTTATCGCATAGTCGCTCTCTGGAACTATGAGCTTGTTTTTTAGGTCTTTAGTATGGTGTTCATGCACCGAGATGTATCGAACGCATTTCTCGGAGTCTTGCAAGTCCTGACAAACTTCACATTTCTGATCCGAAGGGTTCCGGTTCCGGTTCTGGTTCCGATGGGCGCTAGTTTTCCAGAGCTTACGATTTCCACGCAGACTCCTGCTCAACCTCAGAATATCCTTCAATTCCTCGGAGAAGGTCGACTTGGACCATGCATCTTCTTCTAGCCTGCAGATGGCTGTGTACATTTTCTTGGCGTCTCTTGGTTTGAACTTTTGAACGGGTCGGTGTCCAAAATAATGTATCTATAAGAAGGACTCACATCAATATCTTGAGTATTTGATACAGGCCAAAAAAGCCAGTCAAAACACGCGCTTAGAAAATTTTGTTGCGAGCAAAGGAAAAAGACGGAATGGGGTTTGCTGGAAATCGGAATCAAGTTCCGATCAGATATAAAAGCGAGCAGTCGCAAGGGTTGCATTTGTGAGATCTCTGTGGTTGAAACCGTCAGGTCATCCACTTCCCTGCGTATGTCATCTGGATCCTTTGGAATAAACCCCGCCGTCAGGTTGACCAGACACCACAATAATGCCTCCCTCCATTGGTATTTCCTAAAGCTGGTCTTCAGAAGGTCCGATCGATTGGCAATCCCCATTGATGGTTCTGAAACAGAAAGGATCGTTTTCGCAAGGCCAGTCTGCTAAAGACAACAAATTAGATAGATGAACGAAAGAACAATCAATAATACTCACGGCAATGATGGGTTGTAATGGTGCTTGACATCTTTTTTTCTTACTCACTTCGCGCATCTCACGGAGGGTCTCTATGGCAGCCATTTCTGTGCTCTGGATGAATTGTACTATCAGCACAAACAACATCTCACCGGCCAAGAAGGATGATGCACTTCACATGGATTATCTACAAAGAACGTTTGCAGTGCATGTGTCCATTTCTGTACAAGCTTCTCCAGATCTTGCGAGACGTTTGTGAACCATTTGGAGCCGACATCTGTCAGTCCACTTCCTCGATCGTCTTCTGCTTCCAAGTCGTGATTGGTGAAATGACTACGAGACTCCTGGAAGGGGTTCTCCATCGCTGAATGCTTTTAGATAAAAAGAAGAACGAGGACCGTAGTCATGAGCTGAATCGCAATTGAATATGAAGACCTACCCCCCCCGCTGAGCGTAACTCCAGAATGCTTCTCACGTCAGAGACAGTATCTTCCCCAGGTTCGATGTTCGCCATATCTAACAACAATTTTTGACATACAAGGAGGGCTTGCTGGCTAATATCGATATTCTGGTACATCACACCATGGCGATGCAAATATTGTTGGGCCAACTTGACCTGTAGCACAGATAAGCCATCCGTTGTTATAGTAGATTTTTTGGATCAGTTACTGCAACGCTATCAAGGCAAAACAGCCGAGAAACCTCTCCCTCCCAATTCCTTATATCTTCTTCAGTCTGACATGGAAATAGTGCTCGGCGGAGTACCGCCTTGTACCAATCCGAGAAACAAAATTCGTCGAACGTAGTGAGAGCTGACATAGGTGAGCGACGTGAGAATTTGTCTAGGAATGGTCTGGAGACTAGAACCCTTCCGAGCGACTTCCGAGACTCGGAAGATTCTTCCCACAGTCTCATTACATAATGATAACGCTCTAGAACTAGAGCCCGTCTCAACCCGTCTATATGTGTGCGTTTTTCCGTCCACTCGTCGTCTTCCAGGTGGAGCACCTTGTCCCTCAACTAAATAACCCAAAATAGGCTCAACGGAATGCTCGGAACACCTCGGAATGCGACTTGGCTGTATAAATACTTGCCCAGGGCAACTACGAGGTTCATGTGTCGAAATCATATGTCAATTTCCTCGTTACCCAAATGACAGCATAATGTCATTACAAAAGGCTCGATGTGAGGTTGGTGGGCCCTCCCATCCCCCTCCCCCTCCCCCTCCCCCTCCCACGACGACGATACCGTCCCCATCCCCCAGCGTGCAGAAGCGATCACGCAACGCGCACAGCGCACACGCTCGTGTGCGCTGCGTAGTCGCTGCTGCATGCTGCTGTCACTGTGATTCTCGTGATTTCCCTCGCCCTCCTCCTCCGCGTCTCCCCCTCCCGCCCCATGCTCATCCAAAGGCTCCATCAGCACCGCCCGGATACGCTGGAGAATATATACCTAACAGGGAGTGAGGGAAACAGCGGTGACGCGTTCTGTCGGGTAGCACACCTTGGCGGATAAATGATAGGCGTGTGCATAAAGATGGACTGTCTGATCGAAATTACACAGTGAATATGGAAAAGCAAACAAAGACAGAAAGAACCGCACAGAGCATCATCTGCTGGCTAGCAAGACGACGGTGAGCTTGATATTTTGTTCGTTCGTAGTAGTCTTTTTGCGCTTGGTAGTCTCCGCACTCAGTTCCGTGCATGTTCCTTTTCTGTGGATTTACGATCGTGTTGGAGGTCAGGTGGATCGATCATTAAGTGGGGAATGCGACGTCGCGCTCAATGCCTCGAACACCATGCGCTGGAAGAGGTCGAACACGTATCTGCGTACGCCGCATCGGTGCTATCAAGCCGTCGTGGTAGAGGAGGGGTGAGCGGGTACAGCGGAGATTTTTGAATGGGGTTTGATATCGAGATCCGTAGATCCCGACAGCGCAGCGAGGGTGATAAAAGGGAGTGAGCTGAGTAGAGACTTACTCAAGTTGAGAAGCTTAGGGCTGTAAGCTAAGGGGCACTTCGAACCACGTAGTAGTTCTTAGGAGAGAAGAGCCTATTGATTTAGGGCGGAGGCAACGCCCTTATATACTACACAAGATGTTTGTACATATTGTGGTATAGAATATCGTAGAATGTTCCATGGAAGATCATGTGATATGTGTGGAACATTCTAGAAGAAAGATAAGAATAACTAGCCAATAGCGTAAGTATCTCTTATCGTATTTGAAATAGATAGGGTAATGGATGACCCTATC